>CAMXCT020001435.1:446330-466330 GCA_947184155.2 Cladocopium goreaui | reverse complement strand
ACAAGGCGCCTCTGTGCAAAGACTTCTCTGTGTAAAAGCTTTTGTGTGTAAAAGTTTCCGTGTGTAAAAGATTCTCTGTGTAAAGACTTCTTTGTGTAAAAGCTTCTCTTTGTGAAAGCACGTCTGTGTAAAGATTTCTCTGTGTGTAAAAGCTTCCGTGTGTAAAAACTCTCTGTGTAAAGGCTTCTCTGTGTAAAAGTTTCTGTGTAAACGCGTCTGTGTGTTAAAGCTCTCTGTGTAAAGACTTCTTTGTGTAACAGCTTTTGTGTGTAAAAGCTCCAAGACGTTTGTGTGAAAAAGCTCCTCGGAGGAAAGACTTCTCTGTCTCTGTGTAAAACCTTCTGTGTGTAAAAAGCTACTCTGTGTAAAGGCTTCTCTGTGTAAAAGCTTCTGTGTGCAAACGCGTCTGTGTGTAAAAAGCCCTCTGTGTAAAGACTTCTTCGTGTAAAAACTTCTGTGTGTAAAAGCTCCTAGACGTTTGTCAGCAAAAGCACCTTAGAGTAAAGACTTCTCTGTGTAAAACCTTCTGTATGTAAAAAGCTCCTTTGTGTAAAGACTTCTCTGTGTAAAAGCCCCTGTGTGTGTGTGGGTAAAAGCTTCTGTGCGTCTCCTCCCTCCAGCTTTCTTTCGGGTCACGTTGTCGTCCAGTTTCAATCTGCAACGTTGTTTCTTGTGGAAGAATGCAAAATAATGCAAAGAACATGTGAAAGCATCGCGCGTTTAAACATTGAACATAAACAGCGCACAAAGTGCTGTAGTTTACAGCATTTTGCGCTGTCAGCTGGCAAGAACCCGCGTAAATTACCACTGTTTTAGTCCTCGAATGTGGCTAAAACACTGTTATTTACAGGGTTTCGTTCACGTCACGATCTTCGATTTTTTGGGAAACGCGTAAATACCAGCGTTTTTTGCGTTCATCAAGGCAAAAAATCGGTTCAACAAGTGCAGAAAATGTTGTAATTTACAGGGGGTTGGCGCCGCCACGGGTAAAAAACTGTGTAATTACCAGCGTTTCAGCGTCCAAAAGTGGCTAAAACACCGCTATTTACAGTGTTTCGTGCCTTCCACGTTGCCTTGAAATTGCAGAAACAGTGTAAATACCAGCATTTTTTGCGATCAACTTGCCAACAATGCTGTAATTTACAGTGTTTTTTTGCTTTGCTTTCAAAAACACTGGTATTTGCAGTGTTTTGTGCATCTCGGGTCCAAAAAGTATTGGTATTTACAGCATTTTCTGCGTTTTTGCATGGCTCCCGCAAAAGACGTTAAAACGCAAAAATGCTGTAATTTACAGCATTTTGTGACTTTCGAAAAGTTGAAAATTGCCCGAAAAATGTGTCAAAACGGCACTTTTTTCTGATTTTAGGTACCCTCCAAACGGGGGGGGGGGGGGGAGAATGCTCTTGGAGACGCTTATGAGTGACCCGGATTCTGGCCAAAAAGCTCTCCCCCACCCTCCTGAAGGATTTTTTGTGTTTTTTGGGCCCCGGCGTCGGAGGGTCGGCGGTTTGGGGCGCGCCTCACCATAGAGCTCTAGTCGCTCTGGGACGCTCGTAGGGCAAGCCACTCGTGTGGAGCCGGCGGAGCCGAATTTTAAGGGCTGACGCCCCTCGTCGGCTCCGCCGGATTTCTCGACCCTCCATTTCATCGCAGTGTGGGCTTGAAAGCTTTTGGATGGGGACCTGCTTCAGAAATATATTCCTTATGTTTTTTGAAAAAAGTTCATGGAATAGGAACTTTGTTGGAAATAGACGGCTTTTTTGGGGAGCAAGTGAGTTCCCGAAAGCTCCTGCCAAGGGTTTTTCCCGAAGAACTGCTTCCAATTTCAACTTGTTACTTCGTGTAAAGGCGCCTCTGTGCAAAGACTTCTCTGTGTAAAAGCTTTTGTGTGTAAAAGTTTCTGTGTGTAAAAACCACTTTGTGTAAAGACTTCTTTGTGTAAAAGCTTCTGTGTGTGAAAGCTTCTCTGTGTGAAACGTCTGTGTAAAGATTTCACTGTGTGTAAAAGCTTCCGTGTGTAAAAACTCTCTGTGTAAAGTGTAAAGGCTTCTCTGTGTAAAAGCTTCTGTGTGTAAACGCGTCTGTGTGTGAAAGCTATATATCTGTGTAAAGACTTCTTTGTGAAACAGCTTCTGTGTGTAAAGGCTCCTAGACGTTTGTGTGCAAAAGCTCCTTAGAGTAAAGGCTTCTCTGTGTAAAACCTTCTGTGTATAAAAAGCTCCTTTGTGTAAAGACTTCTCTGTGTAAAAGCCCCTGTGTGTGTAAATGCTTTTGTGTGTAAAAGCTCCTCTGTGTAAAGGCTTCTCTGTCTAAAAGCTTCTGTGTGCAAACGCGTCTGTGTGTAAAAACTCTCTCTGTCAGGCAGGCCTTCTTCGTGTAAAAAGTTCTGTGTGAAAAAGCTCCTAGACGTTTGTGTGCAAAAGCTCCTTGGAGTAAAGACTTCGCCGTGTAAAACCTTCTGTGTGTAAAAAGCTCCCCTGTGTGTGTAAAAGCTTGCTGTGTGTAAATGCTTTTGTGTGTAAAAGCTCCTCTGTGTGAAGGCTTCTCTGTGTAAAAGCTTCTGTGTGCAAACGCGTCTGTGTGTAAAAAGCCCTCTGTGTAAAGACTTCTTGTGTAACAGTTCTGTGTGTAAAGGCTCCTAGACGTTTGTGTGCAAAAGCTCCTTAGAGTAAAGACTTCTCTGTGTAAAACCTTCTGTGTGTAAAAAGCTCCTTTGTGTAAAGACTTCTCTGTGTAAAAGCCCCTGTGTGTGTAAAAGCTTCTGCGCGACTCCTCCATCCAGCTTTCTTTCGGGTCACGCTGTCGTCCAGTTTCAATCTGCAACGCTGTTTCTTGTGGAAGAATGCAAAGAACAGGTGAAAGCATCGCAGGTTCAAAAATTGAACATAAACAGCGCACAAAGTGCTGTAATTTACAGCATATTGCGCTGTCAGATGGCAAGAACCCGCGTAAATACCACAGTTTTAGTCCCCGAAAGTTGCTAAAACACTGTTATTTACAGGGTTTCGTTCACGTCACGATCTTCGATTTTTTGAAAAACGCGTGAATACCAGCGTTTTTTACGTTCATCAACGCAAAAAATCGGTTCAACAAGTGCAGAAAATGCTGTAATTTACAGGGGGTTGGCGCCGCCACGGGTAAAAAACTGTGTAATTACCAGCGTTTCAGCGTCCAAAAGTGGCTAAAACACCGCTATTTACAGGGTTTCGTGCCTTCCACGTTGTCTTGAAATTGCAAAAACCATGTGAATACTAGCATTTTTTGCGATCAACTTGCCAACAATGCTGTAATTTACAGTGTTTTTTTGCTGTGCTTTCAAAAACACTGGTATTTGCAGTGTTTTGTGTATCTCGGGTCCAAAAAGTATTGGTATTTACATCCCCCAGCAAATTCAAGCTACAGAGTTGGTGGCCACAAGCACTATACAGAGGCTTCCATTTTAGTCAGGCTAACCCTGAGATGAAATCCAGGTCCAAGATTTTGTAGCTTAAACTTGTGAATATCATTTTATAAAGGAGTCATTTTAGTCATGTTAGCCCATCATGAAAACCGCAGTGGCATTTTGTAGCATGACATGATGAGCTTCATACGGGCTTATAAAAATCAAACGGGCCTTTTGTAGCTTAGATGTGGTTCAAGCAATCCGTTGCAGAGCTGCCGCAATACAATGAAAAGGACCAAGCAGATTCAAACAGAACAATTCTGCATGATGATGCATGAATATGCATGATCTGTATTGATCTGTATTGATCTATATTGATCTGTGATGAATGATGATGCTTGATGAATCTTGGTGGATGATGTTGAAAACAACGTTGCATTTTGTAGCAACGATGTTCCTTTGCATATGCAGTCCTTGAAAATGAGATTGGCATTTTGCAGCAAAGGGTATGTCCTTGTATGATACAGTTGTTGAAATTGAAGGGGCATTTTGTAACAAGGGAAAACCTCCCCCTATGTCAAGGTTGTTGAAACGAAGGGGCATTTTGTAGCTAAGGCTATTTTCGAGAAAAATGGAGCTCAGCAACCTCATTCTATAGCCCCAAGCTTGTGAATCTTTTTTATGCCTTACAGACCAGGGGTCACAACGTCTCCCCTAAAATTCGATGGGGGATGTATTTACAGCATTTTCTGCGTTTTTGCATGGCTCCCGCAAAAGACGGTAAAACGCAAAAATGCTGTAATTTACAGCATTTTGTGACTTTCGAAAAGCGAAAAATCGTCCGAAAAATGTGTCAAAACGACACTTTTTTCCGATTTTAGGTACCCTCAAAACGGAGGGGGGGGGGAATGCTCTTGGAGACGCTTATGAGCGACCCGGATTCTGGCCAAAAAGCTCTCCCCCACCCTCCTGAAGGATTTTTGGTGTTTTTCGGGGCCCCGGCGTCGGAGGGTCGGCGGTTTGGGGCGCGCCTCACCATAGAGCTCTAGTCGCTCTGGGACGCTCGTAGGGCAAGCCACTCGTGGGGAGCCGGCGGGGCCGAATTTAAGCCGGCCAGGGGCCCAACTATGTGGGCCCATTTTGTGGCTATATTGGCCTATATTGGCCTATGTTGGCCTATGTTGGCCTATGTTGGCCTATCTTGCGGGCAATGTGGGCCCATGTTGTGGCTATGTTGGCCTCATGTTGATTCATGTTGAGCCAAAAGATCCGAAAAATGGGAACAGCAAAGAAGCACTGTAAAACGCAGGATATTTTGATGGTCGGCGGCCTATCTTGGGGCTATGTTGGCCCATCTTGGGGCTATGTTGGCCCATCTTGGGGCTATGTTGGCCCATCTTGGGGCTATGTTGGCCCAGCTTGGGGCTATGTTGGCCCATCTTGGAGCTATGTTGGCCCATCTTGGGGCTATCTTGGCCCATCTTGGGGCTATGTTGGCCCATCTTGAGGCCTATGTTGGCCCATCTTGAGGCCTATCTTGGCCCAGGTTGACCCATCTTAAACCACCAGATCCGAAAAATGGGAAAAAATGCAAAGAGCACAAAACACCGTAAAACGCGGGACTTTTTGGCGACACGCGGTGGTCGGCGGCTGGGGCGGCGGCCCCTCTCTCCTACGGAGAGGAGAGAACTGCCGTACGGCAAGGACACGGCCAGGGGGCCCCTGGCCGGATTTTAAGGGCTGACGCCCCTCGTCGGCTCCGCCGGATTTCTCGACCCATGTCATTGCAGTGTGGGCTTGAAAGCTTTTGGATGGGGACCTGCTTCAGAAATATATTCCTTATGTTTTTTGAAAAAAGTTCATGGAATAGGAACTTTGTTGGAAATAGACGGCTTTTTTGGGGAGCAAGTGAGTTCCCGAAAGCTCCTGCCAAGGTTTTTTCCCGAAGAACTGCTTCCAATTTCAACTTGTTACTTCGTGTAAAGGCGCCTCTGTGCAAAGACTTCTCTGTGTAAAAGCTTTTGTGTGTAAAAGTTTCTGTGTGTAAAAACCACTTTGTGTAAAGGCTTCTTTGTGTAAAAGCTTCTGTGTGTGAAAGCTTCTCTGTGTGAAACGTCTGTGTAAAGATTTCACTGTGTGTAAAAGCTTCCGTGTGTAAAAACTCTCTGTGTAAAGTGTCAAGGCTTCTCTGTGTAAAAGCTTCTGTGTGTAAACGCGTCTGTGTGTGAAAGCTATATATCTGTGAAAAGACTTCTTTGTGAAACAGCTTCTGTGTGTAAAGGCTCCTAGACGTTTGTGTGCAAAAGCTCCTTAGAGTAACGACTTCTCTGTGTAAAACCTTCTGTGTGTAAAAAGCTCCTTTGTGTAAAGACTTCTCTGTGTAAAAGCCCCTGTGTGTGTAAATGCTTTTGTGTGTAAAAGCTCCTCTGTGTAAAGGCTTCTCTGTGTAAAAGCTTCTGTGTGCAAACGCGTCTGTGTGTAAAAACTCTCTCTGTCAGGCCTTCTTCGTGTAAAAAGTTCTGTGTGAAAAAGCTCCTAGACGTTTGTGTGCAAAAGCTCCTTGGAGTAAAGACTTCTCTGTGTAAAACCTTCTGTGTGTAAAAAGCTGCTTTGTGTAAGGACTTCTCTGTGTAAAAGCCCCTGTGTGTGTAAAAGCTTGCTGTGTGTAAATGCTTTTGTGTGTAAAAGCTCCTCTGTGTGAAGGCTTCTCTGTGTAAAAGCTTCTGTGTGCAAACGCGTCTGTGTGTAAAAAGCCCTCTGTGTAAAGACTTCGTTGTGTAACAGCTTCAGTGTAAAGGCTCCTAGACGTTTGTGTGCAAAACTCTGTGTAAAACCTTCTGTGTGTAAAAAGCTCCTTTGTGTAAAGGCTTCTCTGTGTAAAAGCTTCTATGTGCAAACGCGTCTGTGTGTAAAAACTCTCTCTGTCAGGCCTTCTTCGTGTAAAAAGTTCTGTGTGAAAAAGCTCCTAAGAACGTTTGTGTGCAAAAGCTCCTTAGAGTAAAGACTTCTCTGTGTAAAACCTTCTGTGTGTAAAAAGCCCCTTTGTGTAAAGACTTCTCTGTGTAAAAGCCCCTGTATGTGTAAAAGCTTCTGTGCGACTCCTCCATCCAGCTTTCTTTCGGGTCACGCCGTCGTCCAGTTTCAATCTGCAACGTTGTTTCTTGTGGAAGAATGCAAAGAACAGGTGGCAGGTTCAAAAATTGAACATAAACAGCGCACAAAGTGCTGTAATTTACAGCATTTTGCGTTGCCAGATGGCAAGAACCCGCGTAAAGACCACAGTTTTAGTCCCCGAAAGTGGCCCAAACACTGTTTGTTATTTACAGGGTTTCGTTCACGTCACGATCTTCGATTTTTTGAAAAACGCGTAAATACCAGCTTTTTTGCGTTCAGCAAGGCAAAAAATCGGTTCAAAAAGGGAAGAAAATGCTGTAATTTACAGGGGTTTGGCGCCGCCACGGGCAAACACTTGCGTAAATACCAGCGTTTCGGCGTCCAAAAGTGGCCAAAACACCGCTATTTACAGTGTTTCGTGCCTTCCACGTTTTCTTGAAATTGCAAAAACCCTGTGAATACTAGCATTTTTTGCGATCAACCCGCCAAACATGCTGTAATTTACAGTGTTTTTTTGCTTGGCTTTCAAAAACATTGGTATTTGCAGTGTTTTGTGCATCTCGGGTCCAAAAAATATTGGTATTTACAGCATTTTCTGCGTTTTCGCATGGTTCCCGCAAAAGACGGTAAACCGCAAAAATGCTGTAATTTACAGCATTTTGTGACTTTCGAAAAGTTGAAAATTGTCCGAAAAATGTGTCAAAACGGCACTTTTTTCCGATTTTAGGTACCCTCCAAACGGGGGGGGGTGGGAGAATGCTCTTGGAGACGCTTATGACCGACCCGGATTCCGGCCCAAAAGCTCTCCCCCACCCTCCTGAAGGATTTTTGGTGTTTTTCGGGGCCCGGCGTCGGAGGGTCGGCGGCTTGGGGGGCGCCTCACCATAGAGCTCTAGTCGCTCTGGGACGCTCGTAGGGCAAGCCACTCGTGGGGAGCCGGCGGAGCCGAATTTTTGGGCTGACGCCCCTCGTCGGCTCCGCCGGACCACGGCCCTCCATTTCATCGCAGTGTGGGCGTGAAAGTTACTGAATGAGGACCTGCTTCAGAAATATATTCCTTAGGTTTTTTGGAACATATTTGTTGGAATGGACGATTTTGTGGGGAGCAAGTGAGTTCCCGAAAGCTCCTGCGAAGGGTTTTTCCTAAAGAACTGCTGCCGATTTCAACTTGTTACTTCGTGTAAAGGCGCCTCTGTGCAAAGACTTCTCTGTGTAAAAGCTTTTGTGTGTAAAAGTCTCTGTGTGTAAAAACCACTTTGTGTAAAGACTTTTTTGTGTAAAAGCTTCTCTGTGTGAAAGCACGTCTTTGTAAAGATTTCTCTGTGTGTAAAAGCTTCCGTGTATAAAAACTCTCTGTGTAAAGGCTTCTCTGTGTAAAAGTTTCTGTGTGTAAACGCGTCTGTGTGTTAAAGCTCTCTGTGTAAAGGCTTCTTTGTGTAACAGCTTTTGTGTGTAAAAGCTCCAAGACGTTTGTGTGAAAAAGCTCCTCAGAGGAAAGACTTCTCTGTGTAAAACCTTCTGTGTGTAAAAAGCTATTCTGTGTAAATGTGTAAAAGCCCCTGCGTGTGTAAAAGCTTGCTGTGTGCAAACTCTTTGGTGTGTAAACGCTCCTCTGTGTAAAGGCTTCTCTGTGTAAAAGCTTCTGTGTGCAAACGCGTCTGTGTGTAAAAAGCCCTCTGTGTAAAGACTTCTTCGTGAAAAAACTTCTGTGAGTTAAAGCTCCTAGACGCTTGTCTGCAAAAGCACCTTAGAGTAAAGACTTCTCTGTGTAAAACCTTCTGTATGTAAAAAGCTCCTTTGTGTAAAGACTTCTCTGTGTAAAAGCCCCTGTGTGTGTGGGTAAAAGCTTCTGTGCGTCTCCTCCCTCCAGCTTTCTTTCGGGTCACGCTGTCGTCCAGTTTCAATCTGCAACGTTGTTTCTTGTGGAAGAGTGCAAAATAATGCAAAGAACATGTGAAAGCATCGCGCGTTAAAAAATTGAACATAAACAGCGCACAAAGTGCTGTAATTTACAGCATATTGCGCTGTCAGCTGGCAAGAACCCGCGTAAATACCATAGTTTTAGTCCCCCAAAGTGGCTAAAACACTGTTATTTACAGGGTTTCGTTCACGTCACGATCTTCGATTTTTTGGGAAACGCGTAAATACCAGCGTTTTTTGCGTTCATCAAGGCAAAACATCGGTTCAAAAAGTGCAAAAAATGCTGTAATTTACAGGGGTTTGGTGCCGTCACGGGCAAAAAACCGTGTAAATACCAACGTTTCGGCACCCAAAAGTGGCTAAAACACCGCTATTTACAGTGTTTCGTGCCTTCCACGTTTTCTTGAAATTGCAAAAACAGTGTAAATACTAGCATTTTTTGCGATCAACTTGCCAAAAATGCTGTAATTTACAGTGTTTTTTTGCTTGGCTTTCAAAAACACTGGTATTTGCGGTGTTTTGTGCATCTCCGGTCTAAAAAGTATTGGTATTTACAGCATTTTCTGCTTTTTTTCATTGCTCCCGCAAAAGACGTCAAAACTTGTGACTTTCGAAAAGCGAAAAATCGTCCGAAAAATGTGTCAAAACGGCGCGGTTGTCCGGGAGGAGAAGTACCCCCAAACGGGAAGGGGGGGGCGTGAATTTGGCCTCTTGGATACGCTTATGGCGAACCCGATCCCGGCCCCAAAAGCTCTCCCCCACCCTCCTGAAGTTTTGGTTTTTTTTCGGGGCCCCGCGCGTGGAGGTCGTCGGGTTGGGGGGCGCGCCTCACCTTAGGACTCTAGTCGCCTGGGACGCTCGTAGGCAAGCCCCTCGTGGGGACCGGCGGAAGCCGAATTTTTTTGGTGTTTGTCGGGGCCCGGGCGTCCGGAGGGTCGGCGTTGGGTGGCGCGCCTCACCTTTATAGCTCTGTCCGCTCTGGGACGCTCGAGGCAGCCACTCGTGGTAGCCGGCGGAGCAGCCGATTTAAGGGCTTGCCTGCCCCTAGCCGCCACCCCGAAAAGTGAGAAGCCGAGGGAGGTTCCCACGACCGCGATTCGGGCATTGGCTGCTGGCTGCTACTGGCGCTGGCTGCTAGCTACTGGCTATGTGCACCTTTCGCGTGCTCTTGCCCACGTTCTTGACACCCATTGGTGCCATCCTTGAAAAACACAATTTTTCGTGCTGCTAGCTGCTGCACTGCTGCCGTTGCGCGTACTGCTGCTGCGTCTGCTTGTGTCTGCTGCTGCCTACTGATGCTTGCTGCTGACTGCTGCTGCCTGCGGCGGCCTGCTGCCTGCTGCTGGTGCTGCTGCTGGTGGCTGCTGCTGCTGTGGTGCTGCTGTCGTGCTGCTGCAATCAAACAGCTTCCAAAGCAAGAAACAACTGCTGCTGCTGCTGCAGCTGCTGCTGCTGGGTTCGGTGCTGACTGCTGCTGCCCTTTTCGTGCTAGGCTTTGGGTGGGCCCCCTGTTCTTACGGTGGATACCCATTTGTTCCATATAAATGAGAAATGACCAAACGTTGAGCGTCTGAAACCTTCTGAAATCTATACAGATATATAAAGTGCCTACGTGTCGGCGAGCTCCTAGAAAAACACAATTTTTCGACAGATTCTGTTGCTGGAGGCTGCTAGCAGTAAAACAGTTTCGAAAAAATCACCTCCCGGGGGGGAAAACACCAGGGCTCTGAAGGACGAGCGAGTGCCAGAATCACGCCAAAAAAGTGCCTAACGTGTCGTCTGAAATCCTAGAAAAATCTAGATTTTTGGTAGGCTGCTGGCTACTGGCTGTTGGCTGCTACTGGCGCTGGCTGCTAGCTATACTGGCTATGTGCACCTTTTGCGTGCTCTTGCCCATGTTCTTGACACCCATTGGTGCTATATAAACGAGAAAACTGCAAAACGTCACGTTTGAAACCCTATAGAAATATATACAAGATATATAGAAGTGCCTAACGTGTCGTCTGACACCCTAGAAAAACACAATTGTTCGATAGATTCTGTTGCTGGCGGCTGCTAGCAGTAAAAAACAGTGGTCGAAAAAATCCCTTCCTGGGGGGAAAACACAGGGCGCATGAGGACGAGCGAGTCCAGAACCACGCAAAAAATTGCCTAACGTGTCGTCTGAAATCCTAGAAAAAGCTAGATTTTGGGTAGGCTGCTGGCTACTGGCTGTTGGCTGCTACTGGCGCTGGCTGCTAGCTACTGGCTATGTGCACCTTTTGCGTGCTCTTGCCCACGTTCTTGACACCCATTGGTGCCATCCTAGAAAAACCCAATTTTTCGTGCTGCTAGCTGCTGCACTGCTGCCGTTGCGCTTACTGCTGCTGCGTCTGCTTGGAAAAACGCAATTTTTCGATAGATTCTGTTGCTGGCGGCTGCTAGCAGTAAAACAGGTTCGAAAAAATCACCTGCCGGGGGGGAAAACACCAGGGCTCTGAAGGACGAGCGAGTGCTAGAACCACGCCAAAAAAGTGCCTAACATGTCGTCTGAAATCCTAGAAAAATCTAGAGATTTTTGGTAGGCTGCTGGCTGCTGGCTGCTACTGGCGCTGGCTGCTAGCCATTGGTGCCATCCTTGAAAACCACAATTTTTCGTGCTGCTAGCTGCTGCACTGCTGCCGTTGCGCTTACTGCTGCTGCGTCTGCTTGTGTCTGCTGCTGCCTACTGATGCTTGCTGCTGTCTGCTGCTGCCTGCTGCTGCCTGCGGCGGCCTGCTGCCTCCTGCTGGTGCTGCTGCTGGTGGCTGCTGCTGCTGTGGTGCTGCTGTCGTGCTGCTGCAATCAAACAGCTTCCAAAGCAAGAAACAACTGCTGCTGCTGCTGCTTCTGCTGCTGCTGCCCTTTTGCATGCTCTTGCCCATGTTCTTGACACCCATTGGTGCCATATAAATGAGAAAATTGCCAAACGTGACGTCTGAAACCCTATAGAAATATATACAAGATATATAGAAGTGCCTAACGTGTCGTCTGACATCCTAGAAAAACACAATTTTTCGACAGATTCTGCTGCTGGAGGCTGCTAGCAGTAAAACAGTTTCGAAAAAATCACCTCCCGGGGGGAAAACACCAGGGCTCTGAAGGACGAGCGAGTGCCAGAACCACGCCAAAAAAGTGCCTAACGTGTGAAAAAGCTAGATTTTGGGTAGGCTGCTGGCTACTGGCTGTTGGCTGCTACTGGCGCTGGCTGCTAGCTACTGGCTATGTGCACCTTTTGCGTGCTCTTGCCCACGTTCTTGACACCCATTGGTGCTATATAAACGAGAAAACTGCCAAACGTCACGTTTGAAACCCTATAGAAATATATACAATATATATAGAAGTGCCTAACGTGTCGTCTGACACCCTAGAAAAACACAATTTTTCGATAGATTCTGTTGCTGGCGGCTGCTAGCAGTAAAACAGGTTCGAAAAAATCACCTGCCGGGGGGGAAAACACCAGGGCTCTGAAGGACAAGCGAGTGCCAGAACCACGCCAAAAAAGTGCCTAACGTGTCGTCTGAAATCCTAGAAAAATCTAGATTTTTGGTAGGCTGCTGGCTACTGGCTGCTGGCTGCTACTGGCGCTGGCTGCTAGCTACTGGCTATGTGCACCTTTTGCGTGCTCTTGCCCACGTTCTTGACACCCATTGGTGCCATTGCCATCCTAGAAAAACACAATTTTTCGTGCTGCTAGCTGCTGCACTGCTGCCGTTGCGCTTACTGCTGCTGCGTCTGCTTGGAAAAACACAATTTTTCGACAGATTCTGTTGCTGGAGGCTGCTAGCAGTAAAACAGGTTCGAAAAAATCACCTGCCGGGGGGGAAAACACCAGGGCTCTGAAGGACGAGCGAGTGCCAGAACCACGCCAAAAAAGTGCCTAACGTGTCGTCTGAAATCCTAGAAAAATCTAGATTTTTGGTAGGCTGCTGGCTGCTGGCTGCTACTGGCGCTGGCTGCTAGCTACTGGCTATGTGCACCTTTTGCGTGCTCTTGCCCACGTTCTTGACACCCATTGGTGCCATCCTAGAAGAACACAATTTTTCGTGCTGCTAGCTGCTGCACTGCTGCCGTTGCGCTTACTGCTGCTGCGTCTGCTTGTGTCTGCTGCTGCCTACTGATGCCTGCTGCTGCCTGCTGCTGCCTGCGGCGGCCTGCTGAGTAGTAGTAGTAGTAGTAGTAGTAGTAGCAGTAGTAGTAGTACTAGAAGTTGGGGTCAGCGGATATAGAACAGAAAAAATTGCTACCAATGCTGTGTCAGAAAATCCTTTTCCCTTTCGCGCTCCCCCTTGCGCAGCCGGGGTCGGCGGATATAGCATGCCAGTAGTCATCAGATCTTTGAAGCAGCTAACAAACATTCTTAACAACATCTAACAACATGCCATCTTCGTTCGTTGCCCGAACTTCCAATCTCGCGATCTCAGCACAACAATAGCGTCTACTTCGACCGTCTCTGCGCCGCGAACATCGCCTCCACTGTGAACGTTGGATGCCCAGGGAGATGTCAAAGGGGGGACCGATGGGGACCGGGTGGATGATGGAGCTGAGTCCTGCTACAGAGGAAGTATAGGAAGTCTCATGACCGCAATGTCAAGCTTAGAGACTTGCCTTAGACACAGCGCTAGGGCCGCTAGGGCCGCTAGGGCGGCTAGGGTCTCGTTTTGGTTTTGTGCCTGGAAATCTATGGGCACCCTCTCTCTTCCAACGTGAATCTATCGCTGTCCAACTGGAATGAGTGCTGAAACATCTCCAACTTCAAAGTTGAGTAGCCAAACCCCAGACGGTGTCAACCAAGGATAAAGAACTTAAAGAATAGGTTTATGCATTCTTGATACCGTTTGTATGAATTCATAGTTGCTGTTGTCACCTTTTGGGGGCGTCTCCCGTCAATGGAGCACCGAGGTGGTGTCACAGTTTGCTTCTGCTGGGGCTATGGCTGGAACGTTGGATCACTCAGTGCCCGTTCAGGAAGTCATTGAGACCTGCCAAGAGTTTCCAGCCCAACGGATTTCAGCCACTTTGATCGCCAGGTCGTGTCCAAATGCAAACAGTCCCGTGTGGGAGACCCCAGCAGTTGATGTGGATTGCGCTAGGACAAGAAGATTTGGACGTAGGTGAAAACCTGTGAAGACCTGTACTGTAGCCTCTTCTGCCAAGCTGTTGATACTCAAGATTGAATTGCAGCCATCAAACAGAAGCTTCTGCATCCTTCTGGCAGCTTTCTGGTCGTAAACTCTTTCAGCATTGGCGCTTTTACGTATGGACAAAAGTTTGTAGCAGGTGATCCACACCGAGGTCAGCTCCGGCGAGCACATTTGGCACTGGTGCTGACGACGAGTTTGTGGATGGCTTCACGGAGCCCGGTGGTGGGGCATTATACTGGAGGGTTCTAGTACAGGGCCCTCTTGCCCGTAGCATTTGATGCTAGCAATGAGGCAAGGTCAAGGTGCCAGTAGAGTATTTCTTGGTAGGCGGAGCAAAGTCAACGTGATCAATCTCCGTGAAGCAGCCGCAGCCGAGATTCATTGCTTGCTGTTTAGTTAGTGTTTGATTTTATACATTTGCTCAAAATGCAAAAGTTGGTAAAGCAAGTTTCGGAGCTGTGTCCATCAGCTGATAGCGATTCAGCCATATTCAGCCTAGCCAGTTCTAAAGGATGCCTATGATGCTGGTGGAATCCGACGCCTGAGTGCGCAACGCAAATTGCTTGGTGCTGCCGGAGGGGGTCAACCCACATTAGGAACTGGCGAAACAGGCGCGGCTCCGTGGAGACCTGGTAGCGTCGCGCCTTGCTATGGCAGCTATGGTCAAGCCATGTCAAGCCATCAACTTTTTCAGCTTTTGATCCTGTCTCTGCGTCTCTGCGTCTCTGGCCTTGCCGGAGAAATTCCATCTGAACATGACATGTGGGTGGCAGGTAATGCACTTGCATGCTTGCTCGATGCAGAGGGAGCTTCTCAGCTTTGTTTAGTCCAACGTTGGTAGGCTCTCCTTGGGCTTATCCTTGTGCTTTTGCTGATTTCCCTTGTGGGTAAGCACCAGCCAAGGTTTTCCAGGTGTTTGTTGGGCCAAGATCTTGCAGATTGTTCTGGAAGATAGCAGAATCAACAAAGCAGCAAGAAAACATGAACATCTCACTCTCGCCATGCTGCCTTTCCATGTATCAATGACAAATCTATAGCCTTTTGTCGCATGTAAATCAAAACGTTTTCTGAAGGATACTAAATAGCCACGCTTGCTTCCCTTCTTAAATTCTTTTATCATACCCCATAGGCTCTTCTTTAAACATCGAATTTAGATGAATTTAGCATTGTTTGTTTTGACGAAGCTTGCTCAGGTTCTTTTTAGCATCATGCAGATTGGTGTCGAGCTGGACTACGCTTTCAGGCTCAACTGCAAAACCGGCTACTCGACGATTGAGGATTATTAAGATTTCCTAGGGCAGAAATCCTTCCCACGGAGCTTCAAGTTTAAAAGCGCTGATGCCTTGGGGTTGACAGACTGCACTGCAGTCACCGTACAGACATTTGTTGAAGTTGCTCCGACTCCAGAGATATGTTGGGGAAGCTCCAGGGAAAGTCGCTCCAACTTGCATTCAGGTGCGGGGAAGCAGTCATTTGATTACATTTGCTGAAACGTCAATGTCATAAAGTAAGAACACAGTAAAGTTATATGAGAAAAGAAGACAATAAGGAAGAAAGAAAGCAAAGACAAAGGAAGGAAAAAAGAAGGGAAGGAAAGAAAAGGAAAGAAATGAAAGGGAAGGAAAGAAAAGGAAAGAAATGAAAGGAAAGGAAGGAAAAGGAAGACAAGCAAAGGAAAAGGAACGTGAAGAAAAGGAAATAAAAGGAAGGACAAGGTAAGAACAAGGAAAAGAGGAAGGAAACGGACAAAAAGGGCAAGACAAGAAAAGAAAAGGAAAAGAGAAGAAAAAGGAGGAAAAAAAGGAAAGACAGAAAGGGAAAAGATAAGGAAAGGAAGCGATAGGTGAGCTCGGGGGGAGCTCGGGGGGAGCATGTCAGCCCATTGGACCTCGTTCGGACCTCGTTGAGTTCACCGGGCATGTGCGGCCAAAGACATATTCATGCATGCGCCATCATGCGCCCAAACCTCTGTGTTTATAACATTTTATAACCCCCATGCAACACGCGGAAACCCAGGTTATATAAATGTTTCTCCCGGCCAATGCTCTCATTATCCAGCTAGAAATCCCGTTTACAATGGGTTTCCCATCAAACTATGAGGATAAACACAACTCAAACTACAAACTGTTTTGCGATGGTGAAACTTGCGTCCAGAGTGATCTGCAATTATCAAAACACCTTGTTCCAAACATCCATCGTTGGTGTGACTTTTTCGGCATGTTGGTGTGCGGAGTTCGATGCGGGAAAACATTCTCTCAGCGAAGTTGGCATGACTACCGATGATATTTGCAGTCACCCTAAGTTCAAAGATAACGTCATCAACACGTTTTTTGACAGTTTTGTCGCTGGCAGATGATTGATCTACATTCATTTGTTGGTTTGATTCATGAATTTCCAGTGTACATGATGTATCATGATGTTTGTCTTTTTTTTTCATTTTTCCCCCATGACTCATGACCAAAGAAAGTCACATTATAATGCTGGCAGCTGAGGTGAATATGCAAATGGTCCCGTCACGAAGGCGCAAGTGAAGGCCAACAAACTGACCAAGGCTGGACTTGTGCAACTTCTATCAATGCCCCATTACGATAAGGAACAATGAAAAAAGCACGAAAGGGGCAATATTTTTGCAGAAGATTATGCACTTTGATTTTGATGCCTGCAGAACATGTTTTCATCTATATACTGTACAGCCGAGAAAGCACCAGGAGATGAGGTTTGTTGCAGATCAAACATGTTGACCGAGAAGCAAATGTTGACCAAGAGAACGCGTTGACACAAGATGGCCAGGTGAGCCCTGCTCTATGTTCAGCTAACGTTGGCGGTGTCATCCAAGGGTCACCTGGCAAGGGAGCTTCACAATTGAGTATGGAAATGTATGGAATCGCAAATGATAGACTCAGAGACCCAGAGACCTGATCAATTTGGACAGAGCTCCCGCATCCGAGAAACCTCGTTAATCCATGGTCCATGTTGATCCTCTTTCTTTTGGATCCCAGGAATCCGGGAATCGAGGAATCCCTTTGCTGATTCCAAGGTTCATCAACATCATCACGGTGGGCCAAATCATGGTGATGTAGCATGGCTATGCGGCTATGCGGCTATGCGCATTGGGAGGAAGTTAGTTGTGAAAAGACGTTTTTCAGGAACAGCCACACATGGAGCTAGAATTCGGATCAGGTGTCAATGTGTTTGTCTCTTGTTCGTATTGAATTCGTATTGTATTCGTTTTGTCCCTGCCAGAACTCGCGATGGTGATAACTCATCATTTGTTCTCTGGTGCGTCAGAAACGCATGTCAACATGTCAATGCATGTCAACACGTCAACGCACATCAACCCATGTAAACACACGCCAACACACGTCAACACACGTCAACACATGTCAACGCCCCACAAGCACTTGAGAAACGGATGTGAGAATCATACTATTGTATCATGTTATATCATGTTATATAATGTTATATCATGTTATATCATGTTCTACAGTATCATGTTACATCTCCTGATCTGTGAAGGGGTACAGTCATGTTTTTCAACAGTTTGGCCAAAGTCATAGTTACAATCATTGGCCAATCGCAAGCTCAGGCACTGCGACAACATCATGACCGCCTCAAGGATGTGTGGCCAAGGCTCTCGTCAGAAGGGGTCAAGGTTTCTAGTAATCGCATTGTTCGAGACATTTCCAGACACTCATGAATGATCTATGAATGATCTTGCTAGTAGATCTAGTAGCTGCCACCATGAAAGTTCAGAAGCAAATGTGCTCCTGGCTGATCTTGTCCTCAAGCAATGCAGCTGCACATTGTTGTGAATTCCAACCAAGTAGAAGTGTCTACAGTAGAAGTTGCTGGTCCAATCTGGGTAGCCATAATAGTACGAAAGTCGATATGTAACATCAACTTATATAAGTACAATATTTTGCGTCATCAACTTGCAGCTTATTGTAGGTCCCCCAGTTGACGACCCATCCCCTGCGAGGTATTTCTATGTTTTTCAGCGCAGCAGCAAATTTGGTCAGAGGCCAAACACCGTGGTGTCAGCCTGGTCATTGATTCCACAAGATTTCAAGGGAATGGCAAGCTCTTGACACCCTCCGTCTTCGAGATGTGGATTCTGAATGATTCTGATGGATTTGGTGTAGAAATGGACATATACACCTCCTCTGAGAAACAGTGGCCCGTGCTCAGTAATTTGGGGCCCATATCACAGGCTCTTGCCTTTGATGTTTTCACCAGGCCAAGAAATTGATGAGTGCATTTGCAATGGTTTCCGGAAACCCAAACAAAAGCAATTCCAGCCACTCAGCCTGTTCTTTTTTGCAGCGATATAAAGGCAGGAGATGTTGCTCCCCTTGTGACTCAGTTGTTTAGTAGAAACTTTTATTCAGAGAAGACGTAACATCGAGCACATATCCCAGCTTGTTCTACTGGATTTCCATCAGGCTGTCGCTGTTGATGTTTCTTTCTGTGGGAGGAACTGGTCAATTGTACGACTTCTGTGTCTTGAAAGCCTTCAACTCGGTGCCTTGGTGGATCTTGGTGGTCAAAGTGGAGATTTTGAACAGGTTGGTCTAAGTATTTAAGCGGTTTCACGAAGCAGTTAGTGACAGTTAGTGATAGATGGAGATTAAGCAAAGCAAGTTGGGTCTAAAAGAAAGTGCAAAAGTATGCAAATGACATCAAATGACATCTTCAATTTTGTGAATACTTTGACCGAGACTCGAGAATCAGTCGAACAGTGGTATCCAGAAGCTCGAGATGCTTTGCAGAGAAATGTCCGTGCTCTGAGGCGCAGGTTGATCAGCGTTGGCAGTGGAAGAAAGCGCCCTACCTGCACCAAATCGGCCCATTCTTCCAGCTGCCAATTTGCTCCAGCAATGGGAATGATGTGTGGGTCAATACATGTCAATACAAAATAACATCAAATAACTCCCACATTTTGTCCATTAACATCCCACTACAGTAATCACATCCCACTATATACATCCCACTACATCCCACTACATCCCACTACATCCCACTACATCCCACTACATCCCACTACATCCCACTACATCCCACTACATCCCACTAGCACTACATCCAAATTTTAATATCAACAATAACTATAACATTGTATTATCAACCAGTATTTTGTATTATCAGCCAGTATTCTTGGGATGCTCAGCTCTAGGCTTTCCATTCATTCGAATTCCCATGTCCAGCACCGTCCACATTTGTTTGAGCCAAGGGCCTCGTGACCCGCCGGCTGCAGGCTGCCCGCCATTCTGATGTCAAATCACCATTGATCTAGTGATGAATTAGTAATCTAGTGATCTAGCGATACTAGATGATATTAGATGATATTAGATGATATTAGATGATATTGGATGATATTAGATGATATTAGATGATATATGATAATATTAGATGATATTATTAGTGATCAGTGATCTAGTTACTCTAGTTATGCAGGAAGACGAGCTGCGGCGAGCAGATCCCGTTGAGTTCTTTGAAGGCCAGTGTGTTTTTTTTCAGGGAGAGTTTGACCAGCTTTGGATATCTTTGGATGACTTCATGTTCTCCTGGAGAGCCATTGCCAGATTTGCCAGTTACTTCATTTTCTTCAGTCATGGCTGAAGTTTCGACTGGCGCTCCGTTCCCAGTGCTTTGATGCCGGTTTCATGCATATTGATATTTCATGCTACGCACACTTTACCACTTGGTGGTGGAAATTCCAAGCTGTCAAGGACTGCCCAGTAAAGCAACCCCCCATGCTGTAGCATGCCATAGCAGGCCATAGCTGTTGCCTTCTCGGCTGGAGACGGCCTTCCGCCTTTATTTCTGCAGGACTTTACAAGAACGTGAGTGGCTACAAAATGGATTTGAAGAAGGGAATCAGAGGTGACAAGGACCCCTGTACGACTCACCGTGCTCACCGTTTGACAGCAATTCAACAGTAGTGCTGAAATTGATAGAATTTGAAGAAAATCAAACTTGTCACTTAATTGAATCCAGAATTCTCACACACTGCAGGCTGAAGGTATTCACTATTGGTGGGTTGATGTTTGGACTCTATATTTATATTGATGTTTATTGTGTTTATTTTCAATGTTTGGACATGTTTGATTATTTGTACAAATTGTATATTTATATATAGGTTGGCTGTATATGTTGGTGAGTTCTGGTCTGGGGGATGACTCGCAAGTACAGTAGTTTGGCTTGCATAGAGAGTGAATATTTGATTACATTACATGTCTTGCGGCAGCAAGAATCTCTGCCCAGTCTAGTTATACAAGGAGTGGAGAAAGCTCTTGCAATTGCTGCTTGGATTGCACAGAGTGAGCTGGTCAGACTGAGGAGGTTTGCATTTTGACAATGAAAAGTATCAAAATCACTGGATCCCACATGCAAAAAGGGCCATGGGCTGGGACTAATCTTGT
>CAMXCT020001435.1:371330-441330 GCA_947184155.2 Cladocopium goreaui | reverse complement strand
GCAGAGCAAAGCCACTGATGGACTGAAAGGTGCTTGATCTCTCTCACTCTTTCTATCTCTTTCTCTGAATATCTACCTACCTACCTACCTACCTATTTTCTATGTATCTATCTATCTATCTATCGATCTATCTACCTCTCTCTCTCTCTCTCTCCTTTCATCTAATTACCCAATCTATCTATCTATCTGTCTATCTATCTATCTATCTATCTGTCTATCTGTCTATCTGTCTATCTGTCTATCTGTCTATCTGTCTCTCTGTCTCTCTGTCTCTCTGTCTCTCTGTCTCTCTGTCTGTTTGTCTGTCTGTCTGTCTATCTGTCTATCTGTCTACCTGTCTATCTGTGGTGCAGTGTCATTCAGTGTATTGTAGTGTAGTGTAATGTAGTGTAGTGGAGTGTAGTGTAATGTAGTGTAGTGAAATTTAATGTAGTGGAGTGTAGTGGAGTGTAGTCTAGTTGTGTAGTCGTAGTTGTAGTTGTAGTGTAGTGGAGTGTAGTGTAGTGTAATGTAGTGAAGTGTAGTGGAAGGTAGTGTGGTGTAATGTAGTGTAGTGTAGTGGAGTGTAGTGTAGTGTAGTGGAGTGTAGTGTAGGGTAATGTAGTGTAGTGTAGTGTAATTTAGTGTAGTGGAGCGTAGTGGAGTGTAGTTGTGTAGTTGTAGTTGTAGTGTTGTGGAGCGTAGTGTAGTGTAATGTAGTGTAGTGGAGTGTAGTGTAATTTAATGTAGTGTAGTGTAGTGGAGCGCAGTGTAGTGTAATGTAGTGTAGTGAAATTTAATGTAGTGGAGTGTAGTGGAGTGTAGTCTAGTTGTGTAGTTGTAGTTGTAGTGTTGTGGATGTAGTGTAGTATAGTGGAGTGTGGTGTAATGTAACGTAGTGTAGTGTAGTGAAGCGAAGCGGCGAAGCGACATCTGAACCTCCAAAAGTGGCTTGAACATGTGATGTTTTGTACATTTTGACTTGGAAATGTGCTTCGCGCCACAACGGCGTGCACTTTTTCGACATCTCAACTTCCAAAAGTGGTCCGAACCTGGTGTTTTTTGTACATTTTGACTTGGAAATGTGCTTCGCGCCACAACGGCGTGCACTTTTTCGACATCTCAACTTCCAAAAGTGGTCCGAGGTTGCGGTGTTTTGTACATTTTGACTTCAAAATGTGCTTCGCGCCACAACGGCGTGCACTTTTTCGACATCGGAACTTCCAAAAGTGGTCCGACATTGGTGTGTTTTGTACATTTTGACTTCGAAATGTGCTTCGCGCCACAACGGCGTGCACTTTTTCGACATCGCAACTTCCAAAAGTGGTCCGAACCCCTGGTGTTTTTAATATTTTGACTTCCAAACGTGCTTCGCGCCACAACGGCGTGCAATTTTTCATCTCTCCTCTGGCCAGCTGGCTCCGCACCCGCCGCTTTAGCGAGCCTACTTTTTCGACCCTCCGGAGCCACAAATCATTGGAAAAACACAGTGTTTCGCGACTTTCCCACCTTTTCGCGCATCTGCATCTTCTTTCTTCTTACTCTTTCTCTTCTACTCTTCTTTCTTCTAATCTTTCTCTTCTCTCTGCCTCTTCCCTGCTCTGCTTTTCATCTCTCCATATTGTCGGAAGTTTGACTTCTAAACTTCCTTCGATTATATCAATATTTTATCAATATTTCATCAATATTATGTCAATATCATATCAGTATTACATCAATATTTTATCAGTATTTTTTTTTAAATCAATGTTATATCAATGCTATATCAATATTATCAATATCTTTGTATTCTCATGTTACTCTTGAGCACAGCAATGCACAGCACCATTGTTGCTCTTGAGCTCCCAACTGTTATAACTCTGATCGCAGCCTAAATGAAGTGGGGGCAGCCAAAACGTCATTTAGATTCATGTAGGCTATGTGAATGGACTTCAAACAGATGTGGCATCCCATGGCGTTAGCGCGCTGATGCTATACGCAGTGCTCTTAGGGAATTGTTCATGATACTGGTAAACACTTTCTGAATGCCGGACCATGGAACAATATTGAAGTAACAGAACATAATAACATAAAAGTTTGGCACTTGGACCAACAGTGGAACTTGGTCATTGAACCTGTATATAAGATAATTAATACAATAAAAGATAACACACTTTAATGTAATATAGTAAGTTATGATATAATACAATACGATGTAATATAGTATCATACAACAATATGACATGATATGAAATGACATGACATGACATGATATGATATGATATGATCGAAGGAAGTTTAGAAGTCAAACTTCCGACAATTTGGACAGATGAAAAGCAGAGCAGGGAAGAGGCAGAGAGAAGAGAAAGATTAGAAGAAAGAAGAGTAGAAGAGAAAGAGTAAGAAGAAAGAAGATGCAGATGCGTGAAAAAGTAGGAAAGTCGCGAAACATTGTGTTTTTCCAATGATTTGTGGCCGTTGTGGCGCGAAGCACATTTCCAAGTCAAAATGTACAAAGCACACCAGCTCCGGACCACTTTTGGCAGTTGAGATGTCGAAAAAGTGCACGCTGTTGTGGCGCGAAGCACATTTCGAAGTCAAAATGTACAAAGCACCTCAGTGTCGGACGGCTTTTGGAAGTTGAGATGTGGAAAAAGTGCACGCCGTTGTGGCGCGAAGCACATTTGGAAGTCAAAATGTTAAAAGCACTAGGGGTTCGGGCCACTTTTGGAAGTTGATATGTCGAAAAAGTGCACGCCGTTGTGGCGCGAAGCACATTTTGAAGTCAAAATGTTAAAAACACTAGGGGTTCGGACCACTTTTGGAGGCTCAGATGTCGCTTCGCTTCGCTTCGGGTCACTACACTACACTATACACTCCACTACACTACAGTACATTACACTATACTACACTCCGCAACACTACAACTACAACTACAGAACTACACAACTACACTCCACTACACTCCACTACGCTCCACTACACTAAATTACACTACAGTACACCACATTACACTACACTCCACTACACTCCACTACGCTACATTACACTACACTTCCTTCCACTACACTTCACTACATTACACCCCACTACACTCGACTACACTACAACTACAACTACGACTACACAACTACACTCCATTACACTCCATTACACTAAATTACACTACACTACACAACAGTACACTACACTACATTCCACTACACTCCACTACACTACACTACATTACATTACACTACATTACACTGAATGACACTGCACCACAGATAGACAGGTAGACAGATAGACAGACAGATAGGTAGATAGATAGATCTGTCAGACAGGTAGACAGCTAGACAGATAGACATGAAAGAGAAATAGATAGATATATAGACAGATAGATAGATAGATAGACAGACAGATAGATAGATAGATAGATAGATAGGGTAATTAGATCAAAGAGATAGATAGATAGATAGATAGATAGATACATAGAAAAAGATAGGTAGGTAGGTAGATAGTCAGAGAAAGAGAGAGAAAGAGTGAGAGAGATCAAGCACCTTTCAGTCCATCAGTGGCTTCGCTCTGCCATCCCTGATTCACAACAACCAACCTCTCCTATAGGTTTCCTATTTTTGAAACTTCCGCCATCGCCTTGTGCGGTACTACTGGTATGTATAGTATGATACACTATGGTATGAGTACATGATATAATATGTTAACATGATACGATACAAAACAATACAATATATAATTTAATGTAGCCTAATAAAACATAGCATAACATGATACGATACACTATAGTAGAATATGTATATATATCTATGTTTTTTCGAAGGAAATTTAGAAGTCAAACTTCCGACAATATGGACAGATGGAAAAGCAGAGGTGGGAAGAGTCAGAGAGGAGAACAGCCGAAGAGAGAAGATCAGAGAAGAGGAGAGTCGCGAAACACTGTGTTTTTCCAATTTGTTGGGGCTCCGGAGGGTCGAAAAGTAGGCTCGCTAAAGCGGCGGGTGCGGAGCCAGCTGGCCAGATGAGAGATGAACAGTTGCACGCCGTTGTGGCGCGAAGCACATTTCGAAGTGAAAAGGTACAAAACACCTCAGCGTCGTACCACTTTTGGAAGTTGAGATGTCGAAAAAGTGCACGCAGTTGTGGCGCGAAGCACATTTTGAAGTCAAAATGTTAAAAACACTAGGGGTTCGGACCACTTTTGGAGGCTCAGATGTCGCTTCGCTTCGCTTCGGGTCACTACACTACACTATACACTCCACTACACTACAGTACATTACACTATACTACACTCCGCAACACTACAACTACAACTACAGAACTACACAACTACACTCCACTACACTCCACTACGCTCCACTACACTAAATTACACTACAGTACACCACATTACACTACACTCCACTACACTCCACTACGCTACATTACACTACACTTCCTTCCACTACACTTCACTACATTACACCCCACTACACTCGACTACACTACAACTACAACTACGACTACACAACTACACTCCATTACACTCCATTACACTAAATTACACTACACTACACAACAGTACACTACACTACATTCCACTACACTCCACTACACTACACTACATTACATTACACTACATTACACTGAATGACACTGCACCACAGATAGACAGGTAGACAGATAGACAGACAGATAGGTAGATAGATAGATCTGTCAGACAGGTAGACAGCTAGACAGATAGACATGAAAGAGAAATAGATAGATATATAGACAGATAGATAGATAGATAGACAGATAGATAGATAGATAGATAGATAGATAGATAGATAGGGTAATTAGATCAAAGAGATAGATAGATAGATAGATAGATAGATAGATAGATACATAGAAAAAGATAGGTAGGTAGGTAGATAGAGAAAGAGAGAGAAAGAGTGAGAGAGATCAAGCACCTTTCAGTCCATCAGTGGCTTCGCTCTGCCATCCCTGATTCACAACAACCAACCTCTCCTATAGGTTTCCTATTTTTGAAACTTCCGCCATCGCCTTGTGCGGTACTACTGGTATGTATAGTATGATACACTATGGTATGAGTACATGATATAATATGTTAACATGATACGATACAAAACAATACAATATATAATTTAATGTAGCCTAATAAAACATAGCATAACATGATACGATACACTATAGTAGAATATGTATATATATCTATGTTTTTTCGAAGGAAATTTAGAAGTCAAACTTCCGACAATATGGACAGATGGAAAAGCAGAGGTGGGAAGAGTCAGAGAGGAGAACAGCCGAAGAGAGAAGATCAGAGAAGAGGAGAGTCGCGAAACACTGTGTTTTTCCAATTTGTTGGGGCTCCGGAGGGTCGAAAAGTAGGCTCGCTAAAGCGGCGGGTGCGGAGCCAGCTGGCCAGATGAGAGATGAACAGTTGCACGCCGTTGTGGCGCGAAGCACATTTCGAAGTGAAAAGGTACAAAACACCTCAGCGTCGTACCGCTTTTGGAAGTTGAGATGTCGAAAAAGTGCACGCAGTTGTGGCGCGAAGCACATTTCCAAGTCAAAAGTGAAAGAACTGAGGGGTACGGAGCACTTTTGGAAGTTGATATGTCGAAAAAGTGCACGCCGTTGTGGCGCGAAGCACATTTCCAAGTCAAAAGTGAAAGAACTGAAGGGTACGGAGCACTTTTGGAAGTTGATATGTCGAAAAAGTGCACGCCGTTGTGGCGCGAAGCACATTTCCAAGTCAAAAGTGCAAAAAACTTTTGGACGTTCAGATGTTCTTTTGCGTGGCAGGCGCAGGGGATTGTGCACCTTGTGAAAAGTGAGCAACGTGAAGGCTTGTAGCAGTTTCAAAAACGATGGCAGGCGTGGGACATTTGAAGACGATCTGGAAAGATGCATTTCGCGCGGCAGGCGCAGTACAAGAGACACATGAGTTAGATGTGTTAGGAGATCAGGGCGGAGATTTCCTGAGAGGGGTTGCATTTTGGAGCATGAGTTCTTCAAGCTTGCTAAGATGATTTTGCGTGACAGGTGCAGCACTTCGTATGACTTGGCTTCACTTTTTCCTGGCAAGCGCAAAACTTTAGAGACATGGACTGAAAAAATCGCAAAACGCATTGGTACGAGGCCGTCAGCTCTGCACTCAACTTTCCATTTTTGAAGCAAGTCTTGCAGAATTGCTTTGTTTTTGATGTTGTCAACGTAGAAAATTGAGGAAATCTAGCAGAATTGCTTCGTTTTTTGGCGTTGCCACATTCAAAACTTGAGGAAGTATCGCAGAATTGCTGCGTTTTTGATGCTGTCAAGTTCAAAAATTGAGGAAGTCTTGCAGAGTAGCTTCGTTTTCAAACTTGCAGATAGATAGACAGACAGATAGATAGATAGAGATAGATAGACGGATAGATAAGCAGAAAGACAAAAGATAAACAGATAGATAGACAGATAGATAGACAACTGCAACTGCACTACACCACACTACAACTACAATTTCAACTACAACTACACTACAACTACAACTTCAACTACACTTCAACTACACTTCAACTACAAGAACTACAGCTACAACCACAGCTACACCCCAACTACACTACAGCTACAACAACTACTACTACAAACGCAACTACAATAACAAGTGCCGCTACAAGTACAACTGCAACTACAACTACAACTGCAACAACTACTACAACTACACTACAACTACAACTGCAACTACAGCTGCAACTACAACTACAACTACACTTTCAGCTACACTACAACTACACTTCAACTAGAACTTCATCTACACTACAACAACAACAATTACCACGACACTGCGCTACAACGACAACTACAACTACTGTTGCAACTACAACCACAACTCCTACAACTATTGCAACTACTACAAATACTACAATTAGGCCAATTACAATTTCAACTACACTTCAAGTACACCACAACCACACATGCAACTACAACTACAACATTACAACTTCAACAACATCAACCCCACTACAACTACAACTACAGCTACAACTACAGCTACAACTACAACTACCGGACTACACCGCACTACATCCAGGAGTTGTGAGTGAGGTGACCACTGCAACCATTGCAACCACTCCAAACAGCACAGCTCCAACCACCTTTTGGTCCATCAGTGGATTCGCTCTGCCATCCGTGATTCGCATCAACCAACCTCTCCTATAGGTTTCCTATTTTTGAAACTTCCGCCACCGCCTTGTGCGGCATTACTGGTAGATATACAGATGATCTTCACTGATCCCCGATCAGGGATCCAGCTCTTTCACTGGCAACGCAGGCAAACTTTGAGAGTTACCGCTACCACATTGAGAAATCTCCTTCCTTTGAGGCACGGGATTTCTTTTCCAGAACTGGGATCGTGCTGAAAGTATGAGCTTCAACTTCGACTTGTCACCACCGGCTTGCAGTTTTAGGTTTTGCTTATATATGGGCGTCAACAGGGCGATGCACTGGTTTTGGTGCAAGTGGAGAGCAGCATGGTTGCATGCGCAGTATGGTGACATGCGCAGTATGTTGCGCCGAACCAGGATATCCTCACTATGTACCACATGTACACTGTGGTCGTTGTGTGTGATGGGTCTGGCAGCCCGGTCTGGTTTTCTGTCGCAGTTGCTGTTGGACGAATGTTTTGTAAAGCTGGGATGCATTTCTTCATGTTAGGATTTGTTCTTGCAGGCTGTGTCGGTCAAGCCTTACTCTACCTTGTACAGGGGTCAGAATACAGGGTCAATGATTTGACAACCAAGATCATTTTTATTTTCTTGAAGATGTGGCAGGTTGCATGCAACCTGGTACTGGTACCAGGTACGCTTTTGGTTTGTTGACAATTTTTGTTGTACCTTCTTCTATGCTGGCTCACATACAGCTGTTTGAGCTGGCGAACGCCCGCAACTATCTCCGACCTAGAGACGAGAGAAAGAGGAAGGAAGTACAGAACCGGTTGCTACTTCTAGTTGCCATCAATGTGAGAGACCACGTGACACGAAGGATTTGGTTGAAAGACGTGTGAAACTATCCCAGAAGGCGCAGATCCTATTCCTCTCACCCATTCGTATCCCATAATATCCTCTCTCTTCCTATTTCACCTTATCATTGAATCATCCATCGATATCCATCGTGACAGCCTCCCTTGTGTGCGCACTTGGTGCGATGACCCTCTACCTGTCCAAGTGGTTCGCAGCTCAGGTCTCGGTTGATTCACGACAGGGCTGGATATCCTGATGGAATTGTGGGCACACCACTAATGTAAATTCTTCACATGAGGACAAGTTGGAAATTGATGGAATTGAGAGCCAATTGAAATTACTCATTTTTGGACAAATCCGGGGCAAGCATTGCCATCCCTACTACCAGGACTTCGCTGTGTTCCATTCTGGCACCTAGAGAGGTCGAACTCAGGTCCTTGGCCCCGCTGGTCGCAGCTGGCCTGGCGGTGGCACGTCAGAAAATGCTGCACACAGCCGTCCGACGAGGCGGGAGGATTCATCAAGGCACCTGGAGGCCCCCCTTTTTTAAAGATGGTTCAAGCCATCTCATAATGTTTCTTCGCTCTCTCGTCGTTTTTTCCGGAGCTTTCATCATCCATGACAGATCCAATTGTTGGTCACCGTTGGTCACGGTTGGTCACGGCTGGCTTGTTTCATTGATTTCCATTTGTTGCATCGTTTCAGCGGCAGGCGCCACACTTTGGGGCCCACGGTGGTTGGCCATTGGCCTCGGTGAAATGCTGCGCCCCTTGCCGTTCTGAGGTCGTGGCTAGCGCCGTAGGTCCCACCATGGGTCATTCCTAGAGCAGTGGAATTCTGGATCAATTCTGTATGGTGTTAAGAAGTATAGTGAGCCCGGTGATGAGGTAGAGGTAGCAAATTGGCAGGGTGATTTAACATTTCGTTTCCGACGAGACGAGCTGATTGTTTCTGTTCACACATTTTCGGTGGCAGATAAGCAAAAGAAACTTTTCATAGGCTAGAAAGTGTTTTGGTGAGGCTAGGGACTCGAGAGGCTTTGGGATGCTGAGACAAAAAAATCCAGGCTTGGTAGAATCCATGCATGTTTTTTTTAAAGTGAGGCTTGGGGCTCAGGAGGCTTGGGGATGCTGACAAAACTTTTCAGAAAACATGTTCTGCAGCCCGCAAAGCTTGGGGATCCGTTAGCCGAATTAGGGGTGGTGACGAAGTAGGAACTCATATTTAATTTGTGCAGATGATGTCATTGTGATTTGATGTCAGTGAAATGCTTGCCATTGTGCTGAAACGAACGGCTTCTTCACAATGCCCGTCCTGTTTTTTGAGTCTGAAACTTTCTTCACCAAAGGTGGTCAACGGTGGTTACACAAGAGCTCCTGCAAAGTTGCGAATTCCCAGGCCGCGTTGCGTATATGATGGGAGTTCAGTTTGAAAGCGACACCATCGAAAAGTGGCAAAAGGATCCAGAGAAGCGACTCTTGGCTGAAAAACAACGGTCACAGAAGCTGCGAAACATTGGATCCCTAGTGAAACCAGATTACCCATCGGCACCACCTACCAAGTACCCCAGTTTCTGATACTGATACGATTTATGAGTCTTGTTTCCGATTAACAGAATAATTCTCATGAGGATATATACTGCATCGATTTCTGCTGCGTGTCTCGCTTGATGGGTAATCCAGCCATATCCAGCCAGGTATATAACCGTGTTTGGTGAATTGGTTTGTTCGACCAACAAAAACAACAGGTGGCATCATATTGGCACCATGGATCAAATCAAACTCGAGTACGAACAATGACCATCCGACTGAGGGCTAGATCCGAATCGTCAATATCTCACTTGTTGGCATCCACATGGAGCATTCACCTTCGGCCCAGTCTTCTTCACCAGTAAGATGTTTCTTGGATTTTGACTGATTTTTGCATTGGTCCTTGGGAGCTGGGCATGTGAAAGGAGGTTCAGTTGCAACCAACTTGTCGGTAGTCTCTAAACCAACGCAAACCGTCATTCTCCCATTCAACATCATCATGTTCAGCTTACGATTGCAGTGCCAATGTCACTTCTGCCAAGCTTTGAGTTACAACCGCACGACATCACTGAGGTCTGCAGAGTCAACCACAGATTTGGCCCAAGGGCCACGGAATTGGTTCGTCTCTCGTTCAAACAGGATACAAGTGGGTGGGCCCAAAAAATCTACAGATCTCACTCCATCCCAATCTGCCAAATCAAGATGGTTCAAGATGGTTCAACATGGTCCATCTTAGGAAAACAAATGGTTGTGGAGTTGCGATCCCCATTTTTGGATCCACCTGAACGGGAAGAGATTGGTACTGCAGGCAACAAACGAAGATTGTGCTCCTGCTCTTGTAAGAACTGTAGAGCTTCGCACACCGGCGATGCCAGAAGGGTTTCGTATAGTAGTGTGAGCGTTGGTGTTGTTCATGTGCTCTGCGCGTGCGCGCAGGTGCAGAGTACAGTGTGATGTGCTTTTCATACCGCAGCTTGTAACCATCTTACCACACATCGTTTTGTCGCATTTTTGTGCTTGTGCTTGTGCTTGTTCTTCTTCTTCTTCTTGTTGTTGTTGTTGTTGTTGCTGTTGTTGTTGTTGTTCTTCTTCTTCTTGTTGTTGTTGTTGTTCTTCTTCTTCTTCTTGTTGTTGTTGTTGTTGTTGTTGTTGGTACCCCTGCAGCTTTTTCTATCCCTACCCTCTTAAAAATGAAATTTGGGGGGGGGAGTCGTACTGAAATTTCATTTTAAAATTCCATTTTTGCATTGATTTTTCTCAATGATCAACATTCTTCGTCATTCCATATCATTGGCAAACAGATGAAAATTAAATACTTGCGCTTAGCTCCGGAGGAGCTAAGCACATGTCAGACTGAAGCAGCACATGTGTAGGGGTGGCATCCCTCCAAAAATTGCGTTGCCATCATCATACTTGCGCTCAGCTCCTCCGGAGCTAAGCGCAAGTATTTTCTAACCAGTGCCCAAAGCTTGTCAAGAAATGTTACTTTAAAATTCCATTTGAGCAATTGGATCACTATCCCAGGGGTTCCAAGCAAAAAAAGTGGAATTCGACAGGTTGGTTTTGCCCCCCCCCGCCCTCCCCCTCTATAGGGGTAGGGATCTTTTTCTCAATCTCGTTGTGGCCGAAAATGGTCAAATAGGTTGTGTTTCTCCGTTTTTTTGAAACTCTCGGAGCAAAAAAACACTGTAAATATCGATGTTTTTTGCGCCTCGGAAGCCTAAAACCACGGTATTTACGTTGTTTTTTGCTTCTGGTAGCAAGAACAAATGTATTTACAGTGTTTTTTTGGCTAGTGCCTAACAAAAACACGGGTATTTACGCAGTTTTCAGCATGTTGCAAGAAGTATTTTGTCCTTGCCAAAGGCGCACACACACACACAGTGTAAATTACAGAGTTTTTACTCTTGGCACGCACCAACAAAAAAGCAAACCTCCGCCAAAAAGTGCCTAAAATGACATCCAAAAAGCATCTTGTAATTTTATGGTCTTTTTCCTATACTCCGGACCCTGAAAAACGTGAAAACACCACCCGCCTGAAGGATTTCGGGGGTCGGTGGCAGACGCGCGCCCCTGGGTAGCTAAAGCTAGCCACCACACACGGCGAGGCATCGCCGGATTTAAGACAGCCGGCCAGGGGCCCACAGGTGAGACAGTGAGTAAACCATGAGAAACCTTTGTTGCAAAAGCAGGCACTTGTGGTGCCCCATCCATACTTGACACCCCTGAGGTTGGAGTTGCTACGCTGCTCTTTCGTTTCCCGCTGCTCGGACGCTGGGCTAACCAAATTGGGACGTTCATTTTTTCATGGTTGTATATATATTTTTTGTATTTTTTAATCCTCCCTTTCTCCCCAGACACTGTGTCCACACTGAGGGGTTCTTACGGTAGGTGTAAAGGCCGGTGCTTGATCAGGGTGCTCACTCTGGGCCCGAGCATTTTTCCCGCAAAATTCGGTATAAAGTGGCCCTTGTGACATGTTGAAATGCATTTCGACTGCGCAGACTCGCCCAAAGTGTGGGCCGCGGGTTTGGCCTGTGGCATTTTACCTGAAAATTTCCGTATAAAGTGGCTCTTCTGAAATGTTGACATGCATGTCGACTGCGCAGGCTCGCACAAAGTTCTCAATCTGGGGCGCGGCATTTTTCCTGTAAATTTCCGTATAAAGTGGCTTTTGTGAAATGTCGAAGTGCATTTCGATTGCGCAGGCTCTCGCAGAGTGGGCACCTAGGTCTGGCCTGCAACACTTTTCGTGTAAATTTCGGTATAAAGTGGCTCTTGTGAAATGTTGAGGTGCGTTTTGACTGCGCAGGCTCGCGCAAAGTGGGCGCCTGGGTTCTGGGCTCCGGCACTTGTCTTGTAAATTTCTACGCAAAGTGGCTCTTGTGAAATGTCCAAGTGCATTTCGACTGGGCAGGCTCGCACAAAACACGCAGCGCGGTCTTGGGATCGGTCCTCCTCCTCCTCAGTATCATCCTTTCCTCCCCCTCAGCATCATCATTCTCCACATCATCCTCTTCCTCCTTGACACCGCCATCCTCAACATCATCATCCTCCACCTCTTCATCCTCAACATCATCACCCTCAACATCATCATCTTCCTCCTCCTCAGCATCATCATTCTCAACATCATCATCTTCCTCCCCCTTGACATCATCATCCTCCACCTCCTCTTCCGCAACATCATCGTCTTCCACCTCATCTTCCGCAACATTATCATCCTTTTCATCATCCTCCTCAACATTGTCATCCCCAACATCATCATCTTCCTCCTTCTGAACATCCTCCTCCTCCACCTTATCATCCTCAGTTTCATCTTCCACATCTTCATCCTCATCCTCCTCCACAACATCATCATCTTCCACATCAGAGGCAGAGGCCCCCAACCACTGCTTGCCTCCGGGCTGATTTTTCTTCTTCTGGCAGGCCCCGGCAACCACTCCGACCACAGCACCGGAAGTCGCGGCCTCAAGGAAAGCACCCCGGAAAGCAAACGAACAAACACTTTGAAGTTCGGCCGCCGCAACTGAAGGCAGCCGAGACCAACCCGAACCTTGCGCCGGAGGCAGAGTCAACCGCGCGTCCGTTGCCAGGCTGCACCCGCGACCAACGCCCCGGGGCCAACGGTCTTCTCCTCAGTCAAACAGACTTCAATGACAGACCGACGGAAAAAGAACCCAAAAAAACCATGGACAGATTGCAGACACGGAAGCATCATGCGATGGATAGCAACACGTCGCAAATCCCGAGGAGGAGGAGGAGCTCGAAGCCGAACTGAACGCATCGGGCTTAGCAGAGCACGGGAAAGAAAGAGAAAATTAAAGAGACAGAAGAAAAAGATCTCTGCACACAAACAGCCGCCAAGCTATTTGCTTATACGCAGCCAACAATGCCAGGCAGAGTTCGAACGACTCGAGCGTCAAGAAGAGGCTTGCATTAACTACAAATGGAAGCGCCTTTATACATTAAGTCTTGGGTTCATGCCGAAGCAGACAGTATACATCCGAATTCATCACGGATCATGCGTCATATGGAGAGACAAAGAATGAATGTGGTCTCGAATCAGACCGCGGCACTGCAGGCACAGCGCCAAAAAGAAGAGGCCGGAAGAGACAGAAAAAAAACCCTACGCGGCAGGTTTGGTCCTGCCTCGTTGTAGTGGAAACGGAACGTAAGTGATCCCCGACTAGATGTCGTAAATCGCACAGGTGTCCGTCAGAAAGAAAACCCAACTAGCCCTGCGCAGCTGCAGGCCGACCTCCGGGAGGCAAAACGTCGTAGTCTCAACGACTACGACGGAGCCGCTCGGAGACGGTAGCTCCAGAGGCAGCCAGAACCTCAGAGGACAGCTGCAGACGGGTAAGAACCAGACGACGTGCGGAACCCAACGGTTAGCGGGAGGAAGGTGCCAAAAGCTGGGGATGAACGTCATTTGTTTTGAATGATTTTGGGGGATAATAATGGGCACTCTGAGTAGGGCATGCGCAAGTTTGCAACTGCATGCATTCATCGTATAACATTTGTAAAAAGTCCAACACTTTGATGAGTCATGAGTTTCCCTTTGGGTTCTGAAGTCCTTTTGTTTTATATATATATATATTATATATATATATATACATATTTACCTATACTTATAGTTTTGTACATATAGATATATTCAAATATACACATAGTATCGTATGCATAGGTGAAACAAAGAACATAGATATGATATTATATGTTGTTATTTTTAGATTGTGGGCGAAGATACGGATTCATCATGCGAATCAATTTCGCGAGTTTTTTTTGGGGGAAGCTGCTAGGATGTAGAGAAGGGCACATCCAGCACGATGGGGTTAAGATAGCGCGCATGTTGCCCATCACGAGCGCTATGAACAGCGTGTTTGCATGCACTGGTGGACCTTTTCTTTTTTTGGTAGCGTGCGTTCATCACCCGCTCAGTCACATCATCATCCTCCACCTCATCTTCCGCAACATCATCCTCGCAACATCATCCCCCTCCACCTCATCTTCCGCAACATTATCATCCTCAACATCATCGTCCGCAACATTTTCATTCTCATCCTCATCATCATCACCATCATCGTCATCATCATCATCATCATCATCCACATTATCATACATTATCCTCCCACTCCCCCACAGTGTTTGGGGTCTCTTGCCGGGATAATTTTGTTAAGCAACTGCAAGTAATCCTTGTCTTGTTGGCATCTTGCTGGCTAAATTGCAGTGCGATGTTGTGCCGGATTTGGTGTGTTGATGCGACAGGAGAGTACCTGGCATTGGTCAATGCGCGGCCAATAACTCAAAACATGTCCGACGAGTTGCTTGCCTTTTCTTCATGCACAATCAGTTAAATCAACTGCAGGTCAGACACAAAAATTGTGGAGTTTTAACTGCCAGGTTTCACATGGTTTCCCCATGTTTCACACAGTTTTTACCACGCTTCCTCAGTTTCAACCACTTTCAAATCATGCGTAGCTGCGTAGCCATACTTTCCACATTCCACATTTTTCCGTGCGATTCAGGCTGCTTAATAAGGGCCGTTCCGTGGCATTGCAGCCTGGTGGCCTACCAGAGCAGATCATGACTGACCATCGCAAGGAGCACCTGGCGCCTCGGCACAAATTGAAGTTCTTCACAGAGATGGAATCATCTAGAATCTGTATAGTCTGTTTATGTTTGTTTCTTGTATCATTCAATGAATCATGATATAAGATAATATAAGTAGTACATGTGACATGTAGTATATTCTCTGTCTACTCCGAAGTTTCAGTGGGCTTGCCATCAATTTGTTGTTCTGTTCTTTTGTTCAAAGTCTTTTCGATTCTGTTCACCTCATTTTTCCCAAACGTGTCAGCAAACCGCATGCCCAAAGTGGTGACCTGAATAAATGGCTGTGAGGTTTCAGGAGCCGGAGCCACTCTTCATGTCCTGCGATCTGCCGAGATCTGCCGAGATCTGCCGAGGTGTTTCCCCCGAATTTGGGATTTTGCCGTTTGGCGTTGAAGCATGGCATCGACCTGCTGCCGATCTATGCCTTCGGTGGCCCTGGCAAGAGGGGGCTGATGCACTCAGGGTCAATTTCAGGCCAAGGCACCATGACGTCAGTAAAAGTGGAAGGAACCGGAAGGAATATATAAACGTAAGGGACTAGAGTCGGATTAGATTGATTAGATACAGACAAAGTAAGTGCTCATGTTTACTGGGCGGCGCAACTGTTCTTCAGCTTTGTTCCACTACTAGTCCCAACTCCAACAGCCTTTGCCACAGTGGTTGTGCTCGAAGCCGATGGCAAGGTGAGAATCAAGTCTTCACCACCTATCAGTGGGGAAGAGAGAATCTGAGACCGCACAAGAGTCACAAGAGGTAAATCCCATTGGTTTGAGAGGCGATCCACAACTTGCAGGGTCCTAGCTGCTAGAACTGCAAGTTGGCCAAGATGGCATGCAAGTCCGAGCGCACACAGGGATGTTCTGCTCAGAGTGTATCAAAGTTCCCAACAGCAGGGCCTGTTGGGTTTCAATCTCTAGGGCTGGGGCTGGCTCGCGGGGACTTGCAGCCTTCAAAATCCGGAATGGAACCCTGGAACCCTGGAACCCTGGAACCCTGGAACCCTGGAACCCTGGAACCCTGGAACCCCGAAACCTTGGAACCCCGGAACCCTGGAAACCCGAAACCTTGGAACCCCGGAACCCTGGAACCCTGGAACCCCGGAACCCTGGAACCCTGAAACCCTGGAACCTTGGAACCCTGCGACCGTGGAACCCTGAAACCTTGGAACCTTGGCAAGGATTCTGGAACCCTGCAAACCCTGAAACCCTGGAACCCTTGGAACCCTTGGAACCCTGGAAACCTTGGAACCCTGAAACCGTGGGACCCTGGTACCCTGGAACCCTGGAACCCTGAAACCTTGGAACCCCGGAACCCTGGAACCCTGGAACCCCGGAACCCTGGAACCCTGAAACCTTGGAACCCTGCGACCGTGGAACCCTGAAACCTTGGAACCTTGGCACCCAGGAACCCTCAAGGATTCTGGAACCCTGCTACCTTGGAACCCTGGAACCTTGGAACCCTGCAACCCTGCACACCTGGCACCCTGCTGGGATCCTGGAACCCTGAAACCCTGGAACCCTTGGAACCCTTGGAACCCTGGAAACCTTGGAACCCTGAAACCGTGGGACCCTGGTACCCTGGAACCTTGGAACCCTTGAAACCCTAAAACTTCCAAACCCTAAACTCTATGCGCGCTGCGCGCGCTGCATGCAATAAAGTAAACCCTAAAACTTCCAAACCCTAAACCCTAATGCGCGGTGCGCGCGCTGTGTCCCAGAGAAGTAAACCCTAAAATTTCCAAACCCTAAACCATCGTGTTATGCAACTTCCAAACCCTAAAGTTTAACCCGCGGTGTGCGCGCTGCATGCAATAAAATAAACCCTAAAACTTCCAAACCCTAAACCCTAATGCGTGCTGTGCGCGCTGCGTGCCAGAGATAAACCCTAAAACCTTCAAACCCTAAACACTAATGCGCGCTGCGCGCGCTTTGTGCAATAGAAATAAACCCTAAAGTCTTCAAACCTGAAACTCTCGTGTCATAGAGGTAAACCCTAAAATTTCCAAACCCTAAACCCTAACGCGCGCTGCGCGCGCTGTGTGCCATAGAAGTACCCCTTAAAATCTCCAAACCCTAAACCATCGTGTCATGGAGGTTAACCCTAAAACTTCGAAACCCTAAAGTTCAACCCACGCTGTGCACGCTGCATGCAATAAAATAAACTATAAAACTTCCAAACCCTAAACCCTAATGCGCGCTGCGCGCACTGCGTGCCACACACATAAACCCTAAAACTTTCAAACTTTAAACCGTAACGCGTACTGCGCGCACAGCCTGCCATAGAGGTAAACGGTTAAACTTTCAAACGCTGCGTGCCATAGAGGCAAAGCCTAAAACTTTCAAACGCTAAACCGTAAAGCAGGCTGCGCGCGCTGCGTGCCATAGAGTGCTCCTCAAAAGTGATTACATGTCATACTTTAGTGGCATCCTCCAAATTCATTAGTCAGCCTTTGTTAATCCAGGGCCCATTTTACACATGTCATCTTCTTGGTCGTGGCGCCATTTCAGGATCACACTGATGACCTAAGCTTTGGCCTTAACTATTATGCAGGCAAGCGACATCAGCACGCTATGGTATTGGAAGACACAGGGTTTGCCCGTAGACCAGCCAAAAAATCGATTTTCCACACTGAACAATTGGATTTAACACATTTAGAATAGGAGCTCCGCCTGATTCAGATTTCATCACTTAAAAGGTACCCATGCCTGACTAGCCTTCATGACTTAAAGCGTAACCACACCCGACTTAAGGGAACCATGCCTGACTAGCCTTCATAATTAAGAGGTACCCACCCACGCCTGACTTAACAGAACCCATGCCTGACTAGCCTTCATAATTAAAAGGTACCCATGCCCCTGAATTCAGGGAACCATGCCTGACTAGCCTTCACAATTAAAAGGTACCCACTGGAACCATGCCTGACTAGCCTTAATGACTTAAAAGGTAACTACACCTGACTTAATACCTGATTTACTGGTTTTGCCTGATTTTGGAAAAACGCAGGGCCGGAATTTGCAGGGCGCGGGCCGGAATTTGCCGGGCCCGGGCCGGAATTTGCCGGGCTGGGATTTTGGGGTCGTGCCTAAATAGGATTTTTGCAAAAATCGTGCATGACTGAAGGGAACCATGCCTGACTAAACATCATACCAATCATCCCAAAAGAATCCAATAATTCCAGCAAGTGATGCCTGACCAATCCCTGCGTCATAATAAACCGTCTGCCCCTCCCCACCCAATAATGAACACACGGAATAGTTTTTTGTATTTAGTGGGTATTTAGTATGAGGGTGCGAAACTTCCCCCTTGGTTAAAAAAAACTAAATTGGAAAACATTTTTTAAATAACATCTAACTAAAATATTGCCAAAATTGGATTCCGAAGCTTCCCCCTGACATTAAATTGAAAACATTCGTTTTAAAAAATGAACTTTATATTTCAAAACCGATTGAATTCCTATTCAAAATCTAACTCAAATCTTGCCAAATTGGATTTCGAAGCTTCCCCTTATATTAAATTGAAAACCTTACTAATCCCCACCTCCTTTTACTAAACGTACCCTAAATACTAAAATATTACATTGATTCCTTTTACTAGGGTCCGCGTTAAATTTTGGGAAATTTCAGGCTGGCCAGTTTGACTTTTAATTGATACCTTTTCAAAAACAAATTAAAAAAGAAGGTCCCATTTCAGGATTTCACCACCTAAAAATAAAAACTAGTCAGCCCCGGTGATTTTTTAAGCTAGGGTCTTTTAAGGTCGAAAAAATAAGTATTTTATATTACAACGTTTATATAATATTGGGGGAAAACTTCGAAATCCACTTTTTGGCATTTCCTGGCAATATTTTTGCTGGATGTCAAAAGGAAATCTAATCGATTCTTGAAATCGAAAAAACATAGTTTTTTTTAATTAGTGTTTTTAATTTAATCTTAGGGGAAAACTTCGAAATCCAATTTTTAGCAATATCTTAATTATATGTTAAACAGAAAACTAATCGATTTTGAAACAGTTTTTTTTTTAAATATATTAGGGCTGGTAATTTAATATTAGAGGAAACATTTCGAAATCCGGTTTTTGTTTTTATTTTTGTTACTACAATTTAAAAGGAAATCGAATCGATTTCAAAAAAGAAAAAATAATATTTTATATTAGGGTTTTTTAATGTAATATTAGGGGAAAACTTCAAAATCCAATTTTTGACCATATTCTAATTAGATTTCAAAAGGAAATCTAATGAATTTTGATATAGAAAAAATAGTCTTTGATATGAGGGTTTAATATGAGGGGAAAGCTTCGAAATCCAATTTCTGGCAATATCTTAATTTGAATTTACAAGGAAATCTAATCGATTCTGAAATAGAACAAATTTAGTTTTTTATATTGGAATTTTTCATGCAAGATTAGGGGAAGCATCGAAATCCAATTTTTGAACATATTTTAATAATTGGATTTTAATTTGATATTAGGGGAAAGCTTCAAAATCAATTTTTTGTTTTTTTTCATTAGATTTCAAAAGGAAATCTAATCGATTTTGAAACAGGAAAAAAACAAAATGATATTAGGGTTTAATATAAGGGAAAAGCTTCGACATCCAATTTTTTGGCCATATTTTATTTAATTTTTAAAAGGAAATCTAATCGATTTCGAAATAGAAAAACATACATAGTTTTTTATGTTGGGGGTTTTTATTTGATATTAAGCTTCGGAATCCACTTGTTTGCCATATTTTAATTGGATTTAAAAAGAAAGAAATCTGATCGATTTTGAAATAGAAATATGTGTATATATATATATATGTGTGTGTTTTTTATCAGTATTAGGGGGAAGCTTCGTACCCTAATACTAAAGACCCCCCCAATACTAAAAACTCCTCCAGGTGTTTGTTATTTGGGTGGGTGGGTGAAGGGGCGACTGTTTAGCAACAGGGGGAAGGGATTAAACCGTTTTTTGTTTCTAATTTCAAAATCCATGAAAATAATCTTTAAATAGAATACTGCCAAGAATAGGATTTCGAAGCTTTCGCCTAGTATCAAATAAAACACCAACACCTGAATTAAAAAAACTAAAATTGACGATTTTAAAGGACGGACCCCAATAAAAGACACCCCGGTGTTGACTAGTTTTTTATTCTTTGGGGGTGAAACCCTCACATGGTACCTTCATTTTTAAAATTGTTTCCTCAAGGGGATCAATTAAAAATCAGATTAACCAATTTGACATTTCCCAAAATTGGAAATCGCACCTAGTTTTTGTCATTTGGGGGTATTTTTCGTAATAGGGAGAAAGGATTAGCAAAAAGAATGCCTGATCAAAATGATGCTGATTCTGTGTGTTACAATCTTTTTGCCCACTACAGTGTCTACAGGGTTACAAGGGATGCCGTGCCAGCTAGAGTCCCAAGTCCATTCAACCAACACCCTAATCGATGAAGTTGGACTTGTTGAAATGGAAGTGGGACTGGACCAGTTGACATGGGGCGATGCTGACCTTCAACGGGAGCTTCGGCGCCTGAAGGACAACAGTTTGAAAATTCCGAACCTGAAATATATTTTCAAAATTGCCTTACTAAGAGTGATCCCCACCCTGACACACTATTCTGACATAGTTTCTGACATATCATCTGGACGTATATGTGGCATATATGTTCTGACATACTATCTTACATTCTTTTCTGAGATTCTATTTGACATTCTTTCTGGCATCCTATCTGGCATCTATTCTGACATACTTTCTGGAATATACTATATTCTGATCCTGCCTTGCCATGAGTTTGGGCTGGGAGTGCTTTTATTTGCGTGGATCAATGCCAATGGCTTGAATATCCACCAAATGTTGGTTTCACATGTTTGCACCCAATGATTGCCATTACCATTGATACCCCAAAATGGCCAGGTCCTGAATTTGAGAGTAGGTCCTGAAAAGTTTTCTGGGTACTGAAAAAACAGGACTTTGGCACAGGGTTTGAAAAAAGACGTAGGTGGAAGATTCAGGTATGCTGTTGGGTTGCAAAGCTGGGTTAATTATTTTTTTGTGTAAGTAAAGCACTTCGTTAACTCTGGCTTCGCTGACCGCGTCATGGTCGGAATGTTAGCTTGCAGTAGCTTGCATAAGGACCACTCGAGCGATATTCCAGCGTTTCGGCGTTGCGGTGCCGCTCATTAACCCCATTCCCAACAAGTTGACGTTGCACATGTCCCTGGGTCGCCAAGACTGGGGGTGACGGTTGGAGTCTCCCATCAAATCAGATTTAATATGACAAAGAATTTTCAAGCAGAGCTGTTTGCCAGTCGTGCACAAGGAATTCATTTTGGACCAACTCAGCTTTTGTATTCAGGAAGTGGGGTCGACCCATTCCAATGCCAGCAGCGATCGCGGATCCCGAGGATACGGCTGGCTACAAAAGCCTAGGGGGAGCGCGTTGGTGAGGGGGGGGAAGCAACAAAAACCGCAAATCTGCCACGATCTTCCTATCTTCCCATGTGCTATATATTATATAATACTATATAAATTATATAGTATTTATCAATGATCTAGTTACAAGTTATACATACATATACGTTAATTTCAATTTCAATTGAGATAATAATATTTTGTCAAAGCATGACTCCATTTCTTGGTCTCGATCGCTCCAATCCCTACAGTTGCAGGATGCGCTGGTCCACAGGATCTTTGCGCAGTTTCTGGGACTGAGATGGCACCAAAGTGAGAAAATCTTAGATCTTGAAGATAACTGAAGGACACTGGAAACCAAAACCCCAAGTGGCATGGGTACACATTAACAGTAGCATGAATCCAAACTCTCAAGGCTCTGACCACTCAACTCAACTTCGAAGTGACTAGCGAGAAGCAGTCTGCAGTGACTAAAGGCTGGTTGGTATCGCTCTTTCACCCGGCATTTGTGAACATTTTCCATCATTTTCCTCATTGTTCAGCACATGTTTCCTCATTTTGAGTAATTCTTCGATTCAGGTATCTCCTTGCCCTTGCAGATCTGTTCCAAGAGCACGCGGCCAATTGCTTGCCAAAGGAAGTCGCCCAACAAGGCACCGAAACGCCTGGATCTGAATAGCTTAATGGCTGAGAACAGGCTAATATTTTAAACCATGATCATTTGGTCTGCTTTGTGGATCATGATCAGGAGTATTCCTTTCTTTGACCTGAGAGCCTCTTGTAGTTCTGCTTCTTTCCAAGATTTGTGTCGCCTTTTCAAGGTGACCTGGTGACCTGTATTTGGCAGCTCCAGTGACGGCATGTCAGGCCTCCATGTGGTTTGGCGTGGCCATAGCAAAGAGAAACTGGATGAGCTGCTGGTCTCAGAGGCTCCTTTGTCACCCTACGGTCCTAAGGAAAGTACCCACTTGATAACTTGATACGGCGTATATTAATATATATATATATGTATGCGTTTATCATTTCCGTACCTTTGACTGTCTCCAACATCCTTAACATTCCTTAACTTAATTGTTGGATACAAGTTTCTTGCGGCCGCGTCTCAGCCGCGTGCTGCAACCTCACCGGCAGGCGAAAGGAAGAGAAATTCCTCCATGACACTCGGTTGATCTCGGTTGCACTTGTGGCTTCGATGTGTTTTTTTCGGGACTGGTTTTCAGCCGCTGTGATGGAACGAGTTTTTTCCCCCAAAGCCAAAGCTAGATGATCATGATTCATGATTAACAACAAATATCTTCATAAATGATAGATGATCATTTATGATCATTTTACATACATATCAAAGACAAAATCGTCGCCTCGGCTTCTCTGGGCCGCTGGGCCCAGAGGCCTCCACACCAGCGGCGCGAGAGCGCCAGTGGCGAAGCTGTGAGGGCCACCATGGTGAAAAGACATCGCGGCACCGCGGTCGGGGTTCCCCTAATGGGTGATGCCCTCATAGCTTTGAGATTTTTTGCATCTTTTTACGTGGGAAAAATATGTAATGGATTATTCCTGATGTTGGGGTACCATGGGGTACCCTAGTTTCAGACAGGACCAGGGACGAAGCAGCTTTAGTTGGATGGAATCACCTGCCATTGGTGTCGAGGATTTGCTTTTCAAGCTTCTGATGCTGCACCTTCTACCTAGACTTTTCTACTGTCCACAGATCTTGGTGGCAAAGAGCAAAAAGGTGTGCTTGTCTTTTTGGTTCCGGGGAATGAGGCTTCCAAACCCAGACTTTGGGAGCATTTCCTTCGGAAAAGGCTACCCGGAGGCTATGGAACCCAGATGGCTTGGTTGAAAGTTTGCCCTTCTGGGCAGTGAACATATCAGTGGAGAGGACACTCTGCAAGTAGCTAAGACGTCCTCAAACACTAGTTTTATGTGATTTGTTTATAGTGATATACTTGACATTTGTGGTGTCATGCGTGGGCATAGAACATGTTCATACGACTGCAGGTCGACCTTAAGGCCCAAAACAACTAAAACTGCTGCCAAGTGGAATCTGGTAGCGGAGCCCCCACGGTTCCAACCTTTCGCTTTCTCTGACTGCCCACGCCATAGCACTACGAGCACTGTTCTTGGTGAACTACGACATCGAGCACCACGAGCCAGCCTGCCGCTGGCGACCTGCACTACCTGGAGGAGATCGGGCTTGCGCTTCATCCTGGACTTCGTGACCGCCTCTGACCCCTTCGAAGTGGCCTTCAGCTGGACTACACCTTCGAGCTGCCCCTTCGCCATCATCGAGCTGCCCTTCCTGCTGGACATCCACAACGTGCTGAACTACCTCAACGAGCTGCTGCTGCCATTGCCCTACGACCAGGAGGATGACGACCTCTTCAGGCTCTTCTGGCATACCCCTGGACGAGTACCGCAAGGACGTGCCACCAGGGTGGCAGCCAGGGGACTCAAAGTATCCCCTGAAGCAGTTTCTTGAGAGGGTGAAGATGTGGTACCGGTTGTATGATGGACCGGACGAGGCAGTGGGTCCGTTGCTGGCTGGGAGATTGAGAGGAAGGGCACAGCAGTTGGCCATGAACCTCCGACTCCCTGACCCACATGGTCACGTGGATGTAGGCGACGCTGCACTTGTTCGCCTCAGCGTGGATGAAGTCGCCGACCCGGTGACAGGTGCCATCATCCAACAGGCGATACCCAGTGGAGTACAAGCCCTACTACATGCCCTGAGGAGCGCCTTCGGAGAAGCAGAACAACTTCAGGCAACCAAAGCCCTTGAAGTTTTCTTCGAATTCCGTCGTGGCCGACTCCCAATTCCTGAGTGGAGTGTGCAATGGGAATTGAACCTGGAGGAGGCCGTACTACATGCTGGTTTGGAAGTGAATCCAGTGGCGAAGACCTACCTCTACTTCAAATCCTCTGGACTGCCTCAAAAGACGGTGGACGACTTGCTGCTGCAGGTGCACGGCGACATGCGCCGCTTCGAAGAAGTGCGCACTCTACTTCTTCGTATGGCACACCGCAGCATGGACTCCAACCAGAGCGCGATGTATGAGGAGGTCAACAATGCCTACTACCTGGACGACCTGGACACCAACAGCTGGAGCACTGTGACGGAAAGCTCATGGCATGATGACTGGAATACATACTACAACCAGGACGAGCTCTACTCTTGGTACGAGGACCCCAACGAGCACTACGAGTACTATGAGGAGGAATGGCCTGAACAATGGAACTACGATGCCGGCTACGATGAGGAGCCCGCTGAACAAGCTGAAGAAGAACCTTCCGATGCAGCCCACAACAACATCAATGACGAGACCTACTACAAAGGAAAAGGGAAGTCCCGATCCACAACGATGGGACTGGGCTGTTCACTCTGTGGTTCAAAATGGCACAACACTCACAGCTGCCCTCTGAGTGAGCCGAAGGGCAAGGGTTCCAACAAAGGCTACAACAGGAGCAAGGGCAAGGGCTACAACAAAGGCTTCGGAAAGTCTCCATACCGCAAAGGCTTTGGGAAGTCAAAAGGATACGGCAAGAAGGGCAAGTATCCCATGAAGAAGGGTTTCGGCAAGAAAGGAGGATTTTGGAGTGAAGAGCTTCCACAAAACTTCACTGACTACTACGGTGGATCCTATCTCATGAACTTCAAGGACGAGATCCCTCAAAAGAGCAGTTCATCGACCTCTACAACCACAAGACTGGTGGCCATGGACTCGCCTGAAAAGGAAGAGCTGCTCACGGGAAAGAAAGTGAGATTTGAAGAACATCCACCTGGTGATCAGGAAGATGAGAAGCCTGCTGAGAAAACCTCCAAGCGCCTGAACTTCCCCGAGGTGGAGACTTCCAATGCCGACAACTACCACATGGTGAGAGGAGACCGCATTTGCGGTTTGCTGGTGGATCCTGGTGCTGCCAGTGGACTCATTGGCACAGATACCCTTCGAGAACTTCTGGATGCTGGCATGGTTCCACATGACAGAGCCAGCGAAGTGACATGGGGACCAAGCACCACCAAGGTCACCGGCATCAGTGGTCAAAGCGATGACACCCTTGCCAGAGTCAGCCTGCCGTTTGTCATGCCTGATGGAGATGAACATGGAGTTCCTGGCAACTACTCCGCCGACTTGATTGGAGGACATGGAAGCACTTGCCCTGCACTTCTACCAAACACCAGCCTGAGGCAGATGAGATCGGCAGTGCTTACCCAATGGTATGACAACGGAGACGGCATACTTGTGTGCTCTACGAACAACCTCCGTCCTGACCAACCTGGAGCCAATCTGGTGATCCTGCGCCTGCTGCTCACTGAATCTGGCCACTATGTGCTACCCGTTCAGAAGGACTTGGCCATTGCAACCATCACCGACGATGAGAAGGAGCAGATCAGGCGACTATGGACTGGACAACATCAACATCAGCCCTACCAAGCGACGACACTGGAGCAGACTGACATTCAGACTGAACACATGCACACCGGCAACAACCATGTCAAGGATGCCGAGAAGTTGCAGTTCAAGTCTGATGCAGACCTGATTCAGAACGACTCCAAAGACCTCATTCAGTGCGACAATAATGAGAAGCCTGCTGTTGATGTTTCCAACGATGGACTTCGAACGGGACATCAACAGGTGGCTGTGGATGAACCACCGATCCAGGTTCTGATGGGAAATGACTTCAACATGGACTATGACGACGGTGTCTGCGAATACGCAGGAGATACCTTCCCAGGGCACTTGCCAGAAGGCAAACTGCGCTACTTGCAGAAGATGTACAAGGCAGTGCCCGAGGAGTTTTACTCCAAGACGAAGAAGACCCCTGTGACACCTCGCAATGCCAGATCTTGGATGAAGAAACGCAAAGGCAGCAAGTTCCACTTCTGGGAATGGTGCAGCGGCTCTGGAAGACTGAGCCTCATTGCGCTTCTTTCTGGACTTTGCGTTCTCTTTCCCATTGACTACAGGTACGGCTCGGACCTATCTCATCCAGAACATCAACGCATCATCTTGGAGATTGAGCAGGACAACTGTGGTGGCCCCGATGTTCTGATGGCAACCCCTTCATGCCGACCATGGTCAATTTCATCCACGAGAAGAGATCTGGCGCAGACACAACAAGAGCGAGAAGCTGAACTACCAACCATCAACTACATCAAAGGCAAGTTCAAGAAGAGGTGCAAAGACAAGAAGGCAAACATCCTGGAACAACCGTGGAGTTCTGCACTCTGGGAACACCTTCAAGACCTACCTGGAGAAGTTCAACGCACCGATCAATGCCGCTTCAAAGCACAGGATGAGATGGGGAACCCAATCCTGAAGCCGACAGGACTCTACTCCGACTTCCATCTACGTCACTGCATTGCCCGTTGTGCTGGACATCAAGGACGACGTCATGGATGGCTTCAAGGAGCTGTGCAAGGTATGAACAGAACAACCCTTGCAGCGGTGTACCCTGAAGGCCTGTGCAGATCCCTGGTGAAGGACATCAAGTGGTACATCAATCACCTCAACTACTACGAGAACTTCTACAAATGTGAACGATGTGCCATGGGAAGAGCGGCAACATCCTCAATGGAGCACTCATTCTTGCTTGGAGAGTGTAGATATGGAAAATGGCCAGAGGGACAAGATCCACGTGAGAAGAAAAGACTTGAGAAGGAGCAACAGGAGAAGGACGACATCTTCGAGACCTTCAGACGTGAATCACTGAAGAACCCCAAGGTGATGCAAGGACGTCTCTCTGCACACCCTAGCTTCTCCTTCAACAGCGAGCAAACAGCTGTGCTGAAGATGGCTCTCATCAAACTTCTTTCAGAAAGCGTGGATGAGTTCGAGGCCTACGACAAGCGCAAGCACGACCACAACTACGTGCATTGGCTCCAAGACCCAACAGCTCTCAGCTGGCTCAAGAACATCCTCAAGGAATACATGATTGTGGAAGGAGCCATGGCCTGCCTTCAACCTTGGTCTACACCAACTCCCAATCCACAGATGACGGTGGAAGAAGCACCACTACGACTGCTGCTACGAGGCACTGTGGAGAGTTGGAAGATGGATCAAATTGAAGATTTACGAGAACTCAGTCTGAGCCAATGGAACTCCCCAGTCAACTTGGAAGAAGACTGGATGGTGGCCATTTTCGGAAAAGATGCTGAAGAACAACCTACAACGTCCTCTACCTCTTCAAGATCCAAACAGCCACGAGACGATGATGTGGAGTCTCAAGGCTATGACCCTTCCATTGGCGACGAACTGGAAGTTCTGCAACCACCTGCAATGGAAGTTGAAGAAGCTGATCAACCAGCTCAGAATCCTGGCTCTCTCAAGCCCATCTTCGACTTCAGAAGAGTCTTCACTCGATTGCCCAAGCTTGCAGGAAAAGATGATGTCACAGCAAAACGATTGATTCTTGGACTTCATGAACGGCTGTGGCATGCGCCATATCAAGACATCAAGAACATCCTGGTGAGATGCGGAATGCCCTATGATGTCTGGAAGCTTGCAAGTGATGCAATCTCTACATGCAGAATTTGCCGGAAGTTTGCAAGAGCTGGGAGAAGACCACAACACCGTGGAACAGATCTTGCTCTCCATTTCAATGAGGTCGTGCAGGTGGACTTGTTCAACTATGGCGACCAGCAGTTCATTCTCATCATTGACGAGGCCACGAGATACAAGATCGCGACCCAATGTGAAGGTCGTGAACTTCGACACATCCTGGCCGCCATCATGAAAAGCTGGATCAGATACTTTGGTCCAGTGAGAACACTTGTGTCGGACCAAGAAACTTCACTCATGACGATCCATGCTGGAGTTGAACTACAACGCCTTGGAATTGGACGGCGACCTGGAGGCACAACTTCTGGAGTACAAGGTCAGAAACATACGACCACGGGATTGGTGGAGAAGCACATCGACCTGATCAAGCTGACGATGGCGAAACTTCAAGCTGAAGCTGGCCGCTGGGGACTTGAGATAGAAGGTGAAGAACTTGCCAGCGAAGCCAGCATGGCTGCCAACACAACACACTGCATTGGTGGCTACTCTCCTGTGACAATGCTGTTTGGCATCTTGCCCAGAGGCTTTCTTGACCCTGAAGAAGCATCGCCATCTGACGGAGTTGAACCTGACGAATCAGCTTTTGAACGAGCTCTACGTCTACGACAAGTTGCTCTTCAAGCCGCACAAGCAGCAATACTGGAGAGCCGAATAGCTCGAGCAAACAGGTCGAGACCTCAACAACTGGAGCTTGGAAGTTTGGTGGCTGGGACATCGAAGGTGGAGATCTTTCGTGATGATGGTGGAGGCTATGGATGGAGAGGACCAGCCACGGTGCTCAAGGTCAACGACCATGGAACAGCCATCGTGGAATTTCAAGGTAGACCTTACCTCATTGGCCTCCGACACCTTCGACCTCTACGAGTAGCTTCAACTTCTCAGCACTACCTCCACTTCAACCTCTCTTGACGCTGAGCAAGCTCTTGCAAGGATGAAGAAGCTGGTGGAACAATGCACACCATACAGACCCTACACCATGGGAGAGATCTTGAAGAAGGAGAAGAACGAAACTTTGATGACGAAATTTCCCAAAGAGGAGAGCTCAACTGTCGAGCAGATGATGAAGGACGCAAGAACCTTTCTGGGCTACCACTACAACCATGTGACGTTCCACGGGATCCGATATGGACGAGGAATGAAGCTCATCATGGTCCCAAAGTTTTCCAAAGGAACATTGGTTACCTGGTCTGAAGGGCTCACCGGAATTGCAGTGGTGGAGCACAACTCTGATGCTCACATCCATGTCAAGGAGCTCTACAACAAGGACATTGACAAATTGTGCCACCTCTACCTGTACGGCTACGTGGAGATCCATGCAGAAGAAGCCAAATGGCCCATACAGATCTCTCGACGTACCCGACCTACAACGATGGACCAGATGGAAGACGACCCTATGTCAACTTCTTCACCCATGAACGAGTCCATCAAAGAGGAAGGCAACAACAAAAGAAAGGATCCTGAAACCAGGACAGTGGTATTGGCCCCAGAAAAGAAACGACAGAGAATGGAGCTGCACAACCTCTTCATGAAATCCATCTGGTGGATGATGCAACGATCCAGACGGATACAACTTCCTCTACACGAAATCTGGTATGAAGATGAACTGAGATGGATGAGGAGATCACAACTTGGCCAAACACAGCCAACTGCACCACCTCGACTCCTACTACATCTTCACTGCCGAACTGAGGCGCACTTGAACATATACCTGACCACGGGCGAGATCTACAGAGTGGACGAAGATACAGACGTCCTGGATGAACAACAAGTCTTGGAACACTGGCCTCACTTTGAAGAAAGTGATCGCCTGGAGGTCAAGCAGTTCATCGATGAGAAAGTGTTCAAGAAGGTGAAGATTAGCGAACTTCCTGAAGAAGTTGCTCTTGTGGATGCAGTTTGGGTGCGCAAGTACAAGCGCACGGCCGACAAGTCTCTCAAGGCAAAGAGCCGCCTTTGTGCCAGAGGATTCTTAGATCCTCAGAAGCGAGAACTTCCAACGAGGAGCACTACGGCTACGAGATTGTCTCAACGCTTGGTGCTGAGTATGGCTGCCTGCCATCGCTTCGACATCAGATCCTGGGATGTGTCAGGAGCCTTCCTCAAAGGATTTTCATTTGCGAAAGTTCGAGAAGTTCTTTGACGCAAAGGAGTGGCCACGCCAAATAGAAGAGTGGTGATCATACCTCCTCCAGATGTTTGGAGACACCTTGGAAGCTTCGATGAATCTTTCCACATCACTGACGATGAGCAGGGCATGTGGGGATTGGAATGCCTCAAACCTGCCTATGGACTTGTGGACGCCCCATTGGCTTGGCAGCTTTGTTTGCATGATGCTCTGGAAACTTCAGGAGGATCACAGTCATCTTTGGATGAGAATCTGTGGCTTTGGAAAAGCCCAACTGGACTGACTGCCTTGATGACGACACATGTCGATGACCTGGCAGTGACTGGAACAGATGACTTCCTGGAGAACCAGTACAAGTTTCTTTGCGGGCGATTTGGAAAGATTTCTATCCAGAAGCTGCCCTTTGCACATTGTGGATGCCGATGCAGCCGAACTGGCGATGGATATGCCATGGACCAACAGGAGTTCATTGACAACATGAAAGTCCTGGATTTGGGCCACCTTGGCTCTGACCAATCACGGTCCCTGGAGCCTTCTGAGAGACGCTGCTGCGCAGCATACTTGGAGGCCTGTTGTGGATCACAGCGACAAGATTAGATCTTGTGGCAGATGTTGGAGTTTTGCAGTCGCGTGTGACAAAGGCGACAGTACAAGATCTACACATGGCCATCAGCATCGTTCGCAAGGCGAAACTGGCCCAGTACAATGGCATTGGCATCACCTACAAGTGCATTCCCAAAGATGTTGCCTGGCGACTGGTCGCAGTTCATGATGCAGCATCAGCTCAAAAGGGCAAGGCATACTCACAAGAAGGAGTGATGATCCTATTGATGGAGGACACTCTCAACTTCGACCCAAAGATCCACACGATCAATGGCCTGAACATCAATGAAGAAAAGTTTGGTGGACGAGCCCACATCTTGTTTGCACATGGTGGAAAGTGTAAAAGGGTGAGTTACTCAACTTCTCACTCCGAAACACTGGCGGCCATCTCAGGCCTTGAATCGGCTTCTTTGGTCAGCCTACGTTTGGCTGAAATTCTACACCCAACTACAAGGCCAACTTTGCAGCAGCTGGCTGCACTTCAGGAGAAGGGCGTGCCATACCTTCCAGTGGACTGTATGACAGACTGCAAGGACTTCTGGTCGCTCACAACAGGTGCAACAGCACTTCCTCAAGACCGTTCACAACGTGTCTACATACTGGCGCATCGAGAAGCACGACTGTGCGGCAGATTGCGCTGGGTGATTTTGGTGCTGACGCAATCAATGCTGGCGGACGTTCTGACGAAGGTCATGTTGAGCCGCCAACTACTTCATCTTCTTTCAAGCGGAGAAGTTCAGTTTCGAAACGAAGAAGGACACCTGCTGGAAGCGAGACGACTCCCTGTCCAAGAAGAGTTCACAGAGGACGACTTGAACGAAGGAGATGAAAAGTGGATCCAGAACATGCTGAGCATGGAGGACCTCAAGGAGATCCAGAACTATACTACCTCATGGAGGAGCTCTACTTCGAGATCTTCTACGTGGAGCACAAGAGCGAGCTTTTGGCTTTTGGCACTGACTTGTGCTGCCAGTCTGACTCAAGGCACTTCAGAAGGAGATCAATGCCCTGTCGAGTCAGAACAAGAATTCAAAGTACAGAAGGTGGTCCTCTTTTCGATATCCACCGTTTGCATGATTTTGCTGGGCATGGTATACTACCTGTGGAAGCTGGTGAAGAAGCTCAACAACATGGTGGAGGATGAATCTCAACAACGAGTTCAGCCGCTGATTACAGCAGACTTGGTGAACAGGATGCTCACGACAGAGCACAACGTGATCGAACTGCAGCTGCAACTCAACGAGACGGTCCGCGACATCAAAATCCTTTATAGGACAGCCAGAAGACGAGCAGGACCACATCCTGAAGAACCTTCCTCCAGCCGACCGAGAACACATGACAGTCGACCACCTCTACCTGAACCTGAAGAAGGACTGTCAGTGGAAGGATCAGAACCTGAGGGTGAAGACTGGAGGGAAAGAACCTTTGATGAGACAGCATCAAGGTCAAGAGACGATAGTCCCAGACTGTCACCAGTGAACAATGAGTTCGACTACGAGCTGGATGCAGCTTTGGATGATGTTCCGCATGATGCAGACCGACACCAACGCCGAGAACTACAGCTGAGAAACAGGCTGCACATCATGACCATCAAGTCGAACAACATGGAGCACTACCTCCTGGCCTTCACACAGAGGCATCGCCGAGCTGCCTCACTTGTGGAGATCATCGGGCTCTACGACCAACAGGCCCGATCAATGGAAGCTCCAGGAACCTATCCTCATGCGGAGCTGATTGGTCACACCTCTGCACCTGATGGAGTTCTGCGCTACTTCATCCGGGAGACCTCCGACGAGTTTGGTGACACTGAAAGAGTGTTCAATACCCAATTGGGACTGTTCCGATTCCGCAACAGGCGGATCATCTTGCGTGAAGATCACCGCCTCTCTGAAACAGAGAGAAATGAACAAATAGACAATTTGTATGAAAACCTGAGAGAGCTGACATAGCCTCAGGTGCCCAAAACGCAGCTCTGACACAGGAGCAGACTTGACATTTGTGGTGTCATGCGTGGGCATAGAACATGTTCATACGACTGCAGGTCGACCTTAAGGCCCAAAACAACTAAAACTGCTGCCAAGTGGAATGATATAGTTATATTTAATATTCATATGTATGATATATATATATATACACATACACATCATACACATACATACACAAACATGATTCTACTATTTGAAACATGAGCGAAGCCAAAAATTATGTTTTATCCACCTCAGCAGCCAAGAACCAGCTTCCTCAATGCATTTTCCGGTTGTGTACTCTGTGCGACGTGTGTGAGAAAATCATATTGATGACATCACATGAATGAAGGTTACACAGTTTGTAGACTTGATCAATATGTGAGCTTTGGTCTTTGTATCCATCGGCTAGCATGGAACAGATGTGGAACCCCATACGGCTCAACTCAATAGTTTGATGGGTGATAAATATGATAAATGAAACCAGATGAAACCAGCAAGTTCTAAATCTCTTTGTGTTGGGCAGAGCAGCGCGACTTTTGATCCATAAAGAGCCTAGTGGAAAGGCAGCTGTTGTGCTCACTGATAAGAACAGATACTTCACCTGTCCAGTTGCACATGCATACACATGAACCCTTTTGCACTCCCCCCACGACTTTGTCGTGCCTGAAAGGGGTTTTACCGACAGGCTCAGGGCTCAAGGCTCTTAAGATTGGCCAGTAGCACCAGGTTGTTGTTAGGTGCACTGGTCTTAAAATCTGAAAAACTACAGTGCGTAAACACTCGCACTTTTCGAAGTCAACCTTGGCATGTAAAGACTCACACCGCGGCTGATCTGTCGGCAGTAAAGACTCTGCCAAAAAATGCCCGGCTCTCAAAAGAGCATCTTTTCAAAATTGCGCTCCACCTGGATCATGCCGTAGAGCTCGAAGTCACGGACTGGGCCGGTGAATCGGATCTCACCGTCACCCTGTCCAAAGACTCTTCACGCGGCTCCACATAAGCATTCGTGGAACTCGCTGCAGCTTTCGATGTTGTCATTGGTGGTCGCAACACCGATCGCAGACCCAAGTCCGCTGCAGCTTTGGCTGGCTGAACTCCTTGTTCTGCTCGAAGTTCACCAGTCATACGCAACATATGGGACAGCGTTGCCCTCTGACCTGCAGGCTCTTCCATCATCTGTTGTTGTGGTGGCCGCAAGCTGCCACCTTGATCTCCACCATAACCTGCATGCCATTGCGGTCGCTGTTGCATCGGAGCAGCTATTGGTGGTTGTACTTGTGGAGGTCCAGGCACATAGGTCTGAGCTGCCCTCGGCATTGCCTTACTAGGAGGTGGACCTGTTGGAGGTGGTCCCGCCATCACATGAGGTGGTGGGCCCGCTGGTGGTGGTCCCGGCATTGCATAGGGTGGTGGACCTGCAGGTGGTTTGCTGGTGGCTTGGCCATGCGGTCCATCCAGTTCTGCATGTTTTGTCGTTGAAACCAAGCCTGAGGTGGCGGTTTCCGTCCAGGTTGAACCATCCCGTGCTCAAACGGAACCCCTGGATCAGCCTCCTCTTCTTCTTCTGTGCTTTCTCTTGTCAGCCCATTCTTCGGCACAGCCATCACATTTCCCTGAAGAGCAAGTGAATGCGTCACCCCAGGAACAACTGGCCTGCGAAGCATCAAGCCCACCTGCGCAAAGTCCATCTCGACCTGCAATCCATTGAGCACACCATATCTGTAGGCCTGCATGGATCCAACCCAACTGGTTTGATCCCACTGGACCCAACGTCCATACGTCAAGGGAATGGTTTGGCCCTGCATCAGCGCTGTCATCACCTGCTGTACATGCTGCGCTGAAGGTGCTGATGCCATGCCAAAACTTGCCTTTGCCCGCATCTGTTGCCTCAAACCTCCTGGGACCATTGGCACCATCTCATGCTCTGGGTCGTTGCGCGTTCGCCTTGGAGGCAGCGCATTTTCCACCTCTGTGTCCTGCTCCACATTGACCTCTTCTTCAACGTTCTCTGGCTCTGCGTTGACCTCTTCCTCAACATTCACTGGGTCACCCGCAGGGGTCGAAGTGGTTGCCACCTCGGTTGCTGTGGTGGCTACTGGTGGGTCCGTTGTAGAAGTCATTGGAAGAGCAGGTGCTCCATCAGCAGTCTCATCGGTCCCGCCATCATCACCATTGCCCTCGTCCTCTTCCAGGATGACCTCCATGTCATTCTCAGAGACCTCCTCCTCTGCAGTCTCGCCACCATCTTCATCCAAGCTATCTGCATAAGGCTCCAAGGCTTCACTGCCTTTAGCCTTGCCTTTCGCTGCATAGTGAGCCTGTAGTTCTCCAGCGGTGGCAGGCTTGCCTTTTCCAATTTGTGCCACAGAGACACGACTCCTGCCACTCCCCTTCCCAGCTTGAGCTGGGGTGGTTCCACTTTCAGTCATCTCCTGAACGTCAGCCGCATAGTCGACCGCAGATGCAGCCGCTTGCACAGCCTGAGCCACCTCATTCGGGTCCTCGCTGTTGGTGTTCGCCTCATCGGCTGCTTGTAGTGCTTGAACAGCTCGTGCATTGGCGGTGGCCAGGAGGATGTTGCGCCTTTGCTCACCCGGGGAATCACCTCTTCCCATCAGCACTGGAGCCGCTTGCGCTGACCCTTTTCTTCCTTGGTCACGCGTGAAGAGCTGGCGTGGTCGACAGCCTTTGGCATATATCCTTTGCCAGGAAAGGTTTGGACTGAGCACTCCATGGATGATTGTTGAACCATCCTTGCCAGTCTCCACATTTTGCTTGGAGCCCGTGCCACGTCCCCGAAACCAGTATCCTGGGGGTCGCGCCCAAGCCATTCTTTGCCTCTTGACGTCCAGAGTTGTACATGTGCTGCATGGATGTTCTTCTTCATCCTCATCTTCATCAGCCGATGGGGGATCCGGCCCATGGTCTCGTTCTGGTTCACGTCGATTTCGACGATCTCGGCCAGGATCATCTCCATTTCCACCTGGTGGGGGCATAGCCATTGCACCATGCTTGCCCTCCAGCTGGACTTGCCGCTCAGTCTGTGGGGGCTGCTCTTCATCCACAACCTCTGAAACCAACTCATAGCTCCCATCAGACTGTGTCTCATCCACCTGTTGCGCTGGTGGTCTTGGAGGTCGCTCTTGTGGTTCTGGTTCTCGAAGATGTGGATTGTAGTTGCGGATCGGCACGTACTCAAAACCAAAGCGACTACCCCTCATTGTCCTTGCCCCCATTGCTGCTTGTCCACGTTGTTGGACGGGCAAGCGGTTGGGGTTCTGTTCCAGCCCAAATGGCTGAGGTTGTAGGGCTCATCATTGCTACCCTACCACGTTCAGACACCTTGCCAGTGCCCTTTCCTTTTTGGTCAAGCTGACCATCCATCTGGCCTTGTTGGCCCTTGTAGTGGCCTCCTTGGCCTTTTCCATAGCCATGCTGGCCATCATCCTGGCCATTGTGGCCTTTTCCCTTGGTTGCCCTCGAAGTCGGCAGTGAAGAAGTTCCCATTGCCGAACTTGTGGACGACCTCGCCGTGTCTTCCATGGCAAATCGCCCGACGCCCGAAACCTCAGTTGGCGGTTCGAGCCCAAGGTCTTCACCAGAGAAGTCCTCGATCGGATCTCCTTCAAGTCCATGCCATTGCTCAGCACGACCAACCAAGTTGCAGTTGAAACCATGCCCATCCCTTTGGCGCCTCTTCGAAAGACCTCGTTGTTGACGTCTCTTCCCATGGCTGGCTTTGAGCGCCCGAAGTTGCGGCCCGTGGCAGCCCGAAGGGCAGTTGTCAGGGTTTTGAGATGATCTTTGTGGGGAGGAAACTTGATCCCTTTGAGGATAGTACTCAGCACTAAGACTACGCTCCATGTTTGAAACCCTAAAGTTTCTTTTCCCCTCCACATCGATCATCCCTTTTGGGAAAGGTTGCATGGCCTCCTTTTGGCTCTTGTTGGGCGGTTCATTTTCCCTGCCCTTTTCTTGCATGGTGGGTTCATTTGGGGCCCTCACCATGGTTTTCATCAACCTACGGGGTGGTTCATTTTCCCTACCCTCATGTCTCAACGCCGGTTCATTTGGTGCCCTGACGTTGGCCTCTTCCATGTCAGTTGGTTCATTTTCCCTAACTGACCATGGTGGGGAAGGTTCATTTTCCCTTTCCCTCTTTTTCATCATCCAACATGCAGCAACAATGAGGCCCAGACCAGTTTCTTGACACTGAGAGTCAGCTGTCTCCATCAGCGTCCGGCCTGTTGTAAGGAACCTCACTATGGTCTCCTCTTCCGCTCTCAGTTCATCTTCTGCACGTCGTAGGATGTTGAGATCATCCAGGTAGATGGAGTCCACAAAGTTGTCCATCTTTGGTCCTTGAAGCGGTTTCGTCGCTCCATCAGCTGGAAGCACCAAGCCACTGACATGCCTCGCACACCATCGCGAGAGCTCATCTTGAAATGCTTCTCGAAGTCGAGCATACCTGATCCTCAGATGTCTTGTTCTCCAACTACCTGTGTCATTGGTGCACAAGTGAAGTGCACTTTTGGAATCGCAGTTGAGGGTCTTGTTGATGTCCCCAACGCCCATCACCTCCAGGAGTGCTGCAAGGCTTTCTCCACACTGGAAACCTTCTCCACAGCTCACCAGTTCGCTTTCAGCTGTTGAAGTGGTAACAAACGGCTGTCTGCCACTTGCCCATGCGATGGGAGAACCCCCAACACATAGTATCACCCCAGTCACCGACTTGTAGTTCTCGTGCTCCAGGGCGTGCGAAGCATCTACAAACACCTCCAAGTTGTTGATCGACACCTGCGTGGCCAGCTCATCATTGCGACCATACGGTTTTTGTGCTGAGGTCTTCATGTAGTGCAAACCCTTTGAACTTGTCGCACTCAAATACCTCAGTAACTCATCTCCAAGCTTGACCACATGTCGTGCTCGTCGATGGGCAAGACGTGCCATAACACCAACATGATAAACCACGTCAGGTCGGGTTCGGGTAACCAACCACTGCAGTGCCCCGATGACTTGTTGAGCTTGGCGAAGATCTCCCGTTTGCACATCCTCAGTGTCGTCTTCGCCCAAGTTGGCAAACAAGTTCTTGACTGGTGCCATGCCAGCCTCCATGCCATGTCTTTTCAGGACGTCCTTGAGGTATCCACATTGATGTAGAAAGAACCCGTCCTTGACCTTGGCAATCTCGTATCCACAAAACTTCATTTGGTGGTCTTCAGTGACCATTTCCGGTGGGCTGCATGTCCACCTCCTTTGTACAGCTTCCAACATCGCATTGGCTTGTTCTTGTGGAGCTCCAACTAGAAAGTCATCAACATAGGTTGCCAAGAAGCCTTGTGAACCTGGCTTCCAAGAGCTTGTCATCTCCACTGGGGTCACCATCCATAGGTGTAGCTCTTCCGTTTGCACGAGCTTGTACTGTACCCCATCAACGCTCCACCTCAACAGCGGAAGCTCCTGGTCTCTATGCACTGACCAATCTTTCGGAGACTCTACAAGACCGTACAAAGCTCCCTGCACTGACCACCACTCGCCTGGTTGTGCCAGACCGGGTTCCACCAGTAATCTTGGTGGTTGCACCAGTGTTGTCCTGGTCTTGACTGACCTCTTTGGTGCTTGTAAGAATGCTGCTTTGACGTCGATGGACTTGAGGCACCATTCGCGCTCTGCAGCCAACTTCACCAAAAGTCGAATTGCTATCCCATCCACTCCTCCAGCAGCCACATCTGAGTCTGCATCAAGTGGATCGCCATGAACAAAATTACCACAAGCAACTATCCTGGCTCGTCTTCTTCCAAGTGGTGCCTTTCTTGTCGCCACCAACTTGCCAGGTATTTTCTCAAGGGCCATCCCTGAGCTCTCCAAGGATGCCACTTCTTCCTTGCTCATCTTGATGATGGTGTTGGTAGACAGTAGGTTGTCTATCTCCTCCTTGATGGCCGGCTTCCACTTGTCTGCTTCTGCACGAACCTCTTTTGCCGCCACCGTGTAGGTCTGGAGAACCTTTTCCTCCTCTCCAAGCACCATCTTGTCGATCTTGTTTGTCAGCTGTTGCTGTTGATTCTGTAGCATCATCAACTGGCTATGGATGCTGTTGGCATATTTTGCCAATTCGTTGACGTCTTGGTCTTCTTCTGCTTGTGCCAACATGTACCTCTCTTCATTCCAGAGGTCGCACATCCCTTTGACCAGATGATTGACTGCCATCTCATCCTTGCATAGTTGTTGTAGTTGATGAACATCTTCATCTTGAGCTTGTCCATCTTGTTGATCTTGTTGATCTTGAACTTCATCATCATCCATCTCGGTCCACTCCCCCCCAGCTGGTACAGCTGGTTCATGACAGAAGTGACACTTGTTGAGTTTGGGCTGTTGCAACCCACATCCATTGCATTGTTGGTACGCGGAGCTCATCAAACCCCGCACAGCTGGTGGTTGTTTGCCTCGTACTCGTCGTGGTGGTTGTGGTAAAGGTGGTAAAGGCCATGGAAGTTCTGTTGCATGTTCTTCCATCTCTTGTAGTTCCACCTCCATTGTACCATCCACCAGTCTTTGCATATCCTCAAACTCCAAGTCCTCCCCCGGTCCCGGTGCATCATCTTCAAGGATGCTCGGTTCATACCCAGGGCTTTCGGGAAGTTGCTCATGAAGTTGTTCTCCATCTGGTTGTTGACCATCATCTGGTAGTGGAGCTTGTCCAGGGTTAAGATCTTGAAGATTGCCCATCTCAGCTGACTTGGTTGGCACCGACACCACCCTGGTGCGAAAACCATTGCCACGTTCATCCACCACCCAATACCCTCCTGATGTTGGTGACATGTCCGCCGAAGGACCAAGAATCCTCACACGTTGCTTCGGATACTTCAGAGGAACTCCTCTGTTGGCCCACGTCTTTTTGCGAACCACACCCCAAACACCAAATGGTAGTAGAGCTGGTAGCTGAAGTCCAAGCACTGAGAGTTGTCGTCGGCTTCTTTGCTCAGCTGCTTGTCGCAGCGCCAATGGCCAGAAACTCACATCCAAACCTGACGACTGCAACAACGTTCTTGTCACATTCTTGAGAACTTGGATCTCGATCTCCGCAGTGGAGTTCTGAGTGGATTCATCTCCTGGAGAAACTCGAACTTCCAGATTTCTTGCTGATGCCCATGTTCGAAATCGTTGTGACACAAGTTCTTTGGCGCGGTCAACTCTCACCCTGTAGATTGGCACTTGAAGAGCTCGAAATCTGGTGTAGAGAGAAGCCACTGCATTGATTACTGTTGTTTCACGTCGATCACTCACAGGAACAGCAAAGGTGATGGGTTTGACATTGACATCCTGAAGTTCTGCCATCTTATTTTGGAACGCCTGCTTTGCCACGTCCTCCGCATTCACATCCACCTCTGGCGGATTCTTCTCCAAAACTTGCAAAGGAACTTCAGGCAATGGACATGACTCCAGTTGTTTGACAAGCTCATCATCCTGAGCTCCCCCGTCTCTGCAATCTTGTACATGAACATCACCACGTTGAACTCCATTTTGAGGAACTTCAACAACTTCAACTTGTGCTCCCCCCTTCGAGGAATCTGGAGCTCCCCCCTTCGAGGGATCTGAGGCTTGAACATCATACTTCTCCTCCACCTTCTTGGGACGGCCCGGTCCACGAATCACATCCTCCACCTCCTTGAACGGATCTGGGTCCAGAGTCACCTCCGGAAGCAAAGCCTCAAGGTCAGGAAAACCTTCTGGCCGTGGTTTCGGCTTCCAACCCTCCACCAACGCACCAATCTCTGCTAACCATGGGACCTTGACAGTGGCCACCATGAAGTATCTTGCTTTTGGTCTTCCTTGATCTGGTGCTCGTTCAAAAGGTCCTGCCAAATCCACGCTCATCTCATAAGTGGATTGAAACTTCTGCCTCCGTCGTGGTCGATCTCGTCCTGCTCTAACTTGACATTGAAGACAATCCTTCCTGTAAGGAATGTGATCCGACATGAGGTGCAAGTACCATGATTCCTCCTCCGTCAGGTTCAAAGTTCGTAGTTGTGGTAGTGGAATTGCGTGGATCTCCCTGATCATCAGATCCTTCAAAGTTGGAGCCCATGCTGCTGTTGACTTGGACAACTCCATAGCCCTTGACAAACTGTCTGGCCATGCTGCATGCTTGGTGTCATCCTTCAGACCATCCAGCGCCTTGATGACGTCCATATTGCTCCACAAGCATGTTGGTTTTCGTCGTTGATGTCCAAGAGCTCCTTGATCCACCGTCAACCTTTTCAATCCCACCGCCTTTTCCAACACTGATTTCACCTCGGGCCACACAGTGAAAGAGGCATATTCCACTTCGTCTTGCCTGTACGTCATTGGATCCTCTGGAGTCTCCACTACGGCCTTGACGTCAGGGTTGTAGAGCTTGGCCTCATACATCAAGAGCAGTGTTCTCAGCCAAAGCTGGCTGTCAGTGTCTGCCAACTGTTGCTCCATCATCGTGTTGGTATCCAAGCCAAACCTCTGTAAACCATGTCTCGCCCTCACAGGCCGCGGTCCTCCATCAGACCGGTAACGTGCAGCTGATACTGTTCTGCACGGTGGGCCAGCGAGTACTGCAACCACTCGACCCGACCTCACAAACTGCAGTAAAAAGTGCCAAACTGCTGAGTCCAAGAGATCTTGTCCTCGAAGTAGATCCACATTCACCACTTCGATGTCGTGTGGCATTCTTTTTGACCACCACGCTTGATCTGGACCTGAAAACAAATTCAGCACAATACCCTTGGCCTTCTTGAAGCGTCGCCGTTGATGGCGATTCCATGGCAATCGAGCCTCATCACCAGCCTTGCTCACCATAGGTTGCAACAACTCCACAGGTGTTTCAGGAAACAACTTCTTGAGCTTGTCGGCCATGTCCTTGTCTTCCTGTTTCCAACCTGTGACTTCCAAACTTCGCAACATCAACTGCTTGTTCTTCTCCGCAGTTTCCAGCTCTCGAATGAGCTTCATCCCCACATCATTGGTCACGTAGGGACAATTGTCACGAACTGTGACTTTCACTTCACCCAGCTTGGCATGTGTGAGAGCACACCCATCGCGATGCCACCTCATCTTACATCCATGCCGAGTCAACATTCCCAAAGGTACAGTTGGCTGCAGATCATCCTTTGTCAACAAAGATCTGCTCATCTTCGACATCCTCAACTGTGTTTTTCCAGTCGCCGTTTGTACCTCTGTTGGGATCGCCTGCATCCACTCAGTCTCATCATAGGGTCCTCTAAGGATATGCGTGGCCCCTGAGTCCAATAGCACACCCTGATTGCTGTCAGTCACCACCGCCAACACCCTTGGAGTCGTTGACGTTGTTCGCATTGTCTTCAAAAGACTGACAACTTCACCCATGACTGAGGGCTGAACTTGTTGTTGTACTTGAGCAACTTGAGGCTGCTGTTGTACCTGAGCAACTTGAGGCTGTGAATCCTTTGAAGACTGATCCACTCCCCCGACCGGCTTGTCCCGGTCCTTGCCTTTGCCCTTGTCGTTCTTGCCATCCTTTGTCTTTCCCTTGCCTTTGGGGCTTCCTTTGGAGCTTCTATCACCTGGACTTGTCATAACCTTGTCACCAGCCGTGCAGTCTTTGGCAATGTGTTCCAAACTGGAACACTTCCAACATCTCTTCTCCTTGTCGTTGAGATTGTTCCACTCGTGGGCATAGGTGCATTTGTCACCCTTGAGGCATCCATAAGGTTTACCCCAATGCTTGCATGCTCCAGCTCCTGCACCATAACCACTGCCTTCTGCATTGTTGCCATAGCCTTTCTTACCAGGAGATCCCTTCTTGCCACCACCCTTGTCACCAGCAGCATTGACCACATTGATCTTGGGGTTGCCTGAAGTCGGACTTGCCTTCGTCATTGTTCCATGATGCAAGTGATCCGCTTCGGCAATCAACATCTGCAGATAGTTCTCCGCTGTGAGCTGTGTAGGCGCCACATCCACCATATGGGTCATGCGGAAGTTGCTGATGCGAAAGCTCGCTTGATGCTCCTTCGCAATCACTGTCCGCATCACTTCAGAAAGTGCGCTCACCTGCAGCAAGGGATCTGGAACCTGTAGTCCAAGTTCACGAGCTCGCAGGAGTTGACGTCGCCATTGGCGTAGCATCTCACCAGCCTCTGCTGCAGATTTGGCTGCTGTTGTTTGGGTCAAGTTGTTGAGGATGGTGCTTTTCTCGTTGAGACCACCAGGTTGGTACAGCTTCAAGATGCGAAACACCAACTGCACGCATGTCATCTCTCGCAAAGAGATTGCTTCTTGTTTGACCGTCTGTGGCACTGCAGCTAACAACATTGACAGCACGCGAGACTCCAACCTGACATACTTGTTCTCCACTTGAAGGTCAGGTTGCACAGCCATGCGATCCATTGGACCCGCTGTCAGCCATGTTGCATAGGCATCTTGAGCTCGTTGTACTAGTCCGGTCCACCACACTCTTGCCCCTTCTGAGACATCTGAGATCAGCGGCATCAACTCACTTAACCAATCTCCTGCACGAAGAGCAGCTTGAGGCTCTGACACGTCCTTCAGAGTTGGCAGTGTAATCGGCACATTTCTCAGCACCTCAGAAGCTTCACCATCAGGACCTTTCGCTTGTGGTTGAGGTTGTTGCCATTGCAGTGGCATTGAACCATATTGCATTGGTGCTGCAAACACTGGTACTCCACAAGGTCCAACTCCATGTCCTTGAGGCGGTTGTGGTGGTGGTTGCGGAACATAGCCAAAGTCCGCTGGTGGACCACCATGCCTGTGCACCGGTTGCTCCCAGTACTCACCTGTCAACCTTGGTCTTTCTCCATGCATCATCCTGACCTCTCTGTCCAACCATGCAAAACGATCTGCTCCAGGTTGAAGATGATGCTGCTGTTGCGGTTGTTGATCCACTGGAGTCCAAAAATCCTCCAAACCATCAAAACCTGTTCCACCACCCACATGCTCATCAACTGCAAACGGGTCAAACTGCCATGGTGGAAGTTCTGGAAGATCTGCTACCTCCATTGGTGGTTGTCCCGGGGGAACTTGAGTTCCTGCAGGTGTTGTTCTTGGTGACAGCGAGTAGTACTGAGGTCGCCGCGGTGGTGTCCTTGGTGGATCCATGCTCGAACTCTTCTTCTTGAGCTCCTTCTTCAACTCTTCAGTTTGCTTTTCAAACTCATCACGCTGGCGTTGCAAGTCCTCAGCATACTTCTTCATCTCTTCCTGTTGTTTCTCCATCTCAAGCTTCTGTCTGTGAAGCTCTTCAACCATTGATTGCTCCAAAGCCCACCTGAGCTCATCACGCTCATCTTTCCCTTGTTGATTGACATCATCCACAAAAGTTGTAGCACCATGTACTTCGCCTTGTGGTTGTCGACTTGCCTCACGTGGCATCTGTCTTCTCATCTCATACTGTTGCACTCCCATTGGAACTCTTTCCAAGGGTGATTCATCATCTTGCCGATGACCTCGTCTTTGAGACTGATCTCGCAGACCACTTGGTACTGTTCGATGACCTTGAACTTGACGTCGTTCAGGTCCATAACCATGACTGACTCCTCGGTGGCGTCCAGTCTCTTGCACATTTCCTTCAGACCTTGAGGGTCCATGACGGCTGACTCCTCGATGGTGTCCAGCCTCTTGCACATTAACTTCAGACCTTGAGGGTCCACGGCTGACTCCTCGATGGTGTCCAGCCTCTTGCATGATGTCAGACCTTTGAACTGGTATCTCACCTCCCAGTCCTCCAGTCTTCCCACCTTGTCTTGCAACCCCATGAGATAGTATCTCACCTCCCATCCCATTGGGCCGCACCACTCTTCCTTGACCATGCCCCTTGCCAGAACGTTGCACTTCTCCAGCAAGTAGCCCTGCTGCGACACCTCGATGGTGCCCAACTTGTTCAACACCTTGAGGGTGTTCATCTTGCTCGACACCTTGAGGGTGCCTATCTTGCTCGACACCTTGAGGGTGCCTATCACGTCTAACACCTTGAGGGTGTCCACATTGTTCGACACCTTGAGGGTGTCCAGCACGTTGACCTTGTCCAGCATCTTGAGGATACCGAAGGTCCACACCTTGAGGGTGTGCATTTCGTTGACCTTGTCCAGCATCTTGAGGATGCCGAAGGTCCACACCTTGAGGGTGTACAGCATGTTGACCTTGTCCAACATCTTGAGGATGTCGAAGGTCCACACCTTGAGGGTGTACTTCACGGCGACCTTGTCCAGCATCTTGAGGATACCGAAGGTCTTGACCTTGTCCAGCATCTTGAGGATACCGAAGGTCTTCATCATCATTTGATGGCATAGCCCCTTGAGTCTGCAAGGCCACACCTCGTCTTGTACTCCAACTTGACGGAGCACTCATTCGTCCCATTGCTAGCGGCTCCAACTCTCGCGACGCGTCTGCATCTTCTATCTCCGGAAGGTCCTCCTTGACTGAGACCTCTTCCCTTGGCGTCCACATCGGCTGCTCCATGGCCAACTGACGTGCTTCTCGTAGGTGTTCTTGCTGAACCTCTGCTGACCACCACGGATTCGGCTCGGTGCCTAAGTCCAACAGGTCAGTGCTCACATCCAGTTCTTGCCGTAGAGCCCCTCCATGTTCGCCTCGTAGTAGAGCTCGACCTTCATCTCGTCCATCACTGCCATTTGGTAGAGCTCCTTGTTCTCCATGCCGAAGGTCTCTGCCATCATGTCCAGCTCGTTCGCCTCCATGCCCTGGTCGGCCTTCTTGATCCAGCCGTAGACCTCGAGGTCCACCTCCACCAGTTGGCACCGAACTCGCCCTAGTCCACGACATGGCAAACGCCCCTTCAGCTGAGCGTTGGGCTCATAACCTGTGTTAGGCAGAGCAGCGCGACTTTTGATCCATAAAGAGCCTAGTGGAAAGGCAGCTGTTGTGCTCACTGATAAGAACAGATACTTCACCTGTCCAGTTGCACATGCATACACATGAACCCTTTTGCACTCTTAAAATCTCTGAAAATCTCTTAAAATCTCTGAAAAAGGCTTTAGGGCAATCCCATCTTTCAAATCTTTCGAATCCCATCCCCATGGCCCTTGGGGATGCCCCAAGCCTGGCAGGCCTGTGTTTGGTTGGGTCCTCAGCGGCGAGAAAAGACGTTGGCCCGTTTTGTCCATCACTCGCCCTCAGAATTTGCTGACATACTGACATAACAGTTACAGACATTTACAGTGTATTGGATGATACTATATGATACTATCATACATCTACAAATATACATCATTATAGAATATTATAGAATATTATATAGAATATTATAGACACACAGCTCCAAATGGCTCGGCAGTTGAAACCATTGGTATTCCATGGTATCCCTTGCACATGGCCACCCACAAGCCTTCGAATCTTCACCAAGTGACACTCCATGAAGCGTCGCCATTGCAAGGCGCTGGGTTACATGGGAAACCTCCATGGATTTGATCTCTGAGCAACGGAGAGTCTTGCTGCGAAGGCACAGGGACACCACTGAGTGCTTTCTATGCGATGCTTATATTATTATGTGTGTAATTGTGCGTATATCCTTGAAATAAAATGCTACTGTATAACGGTATAGACGGATAGACATGAGTTTTGCTGCATGATGTATAGTTGTACCGTTGTACCGGTTGTTAGCATGGACTAACCACTCAACATAGGATAACCCTGAACAAATTGGGTCTGATAAGCCATTAATCATGCCTTATACTAGCAGGTTTAATGGGACATGTGGGGATTAAAATGACGGCATCAATGATTTCCAGTATCATCCATAGAAAAATGCACCATCGCTTGTGGAACCTGTCCACTTGGAGCGTGTTTGGAAGTGCTGTAGGGAGGAACGCGTAATCCCCTCATCCCAGACTTCTGTAGGATTGTGCTTTTGTCCCACCTTCACTGGTGTATTTTTAGTAAATGAAGGTTCCAAAGCACGAGTCTTGCAAAATGAGTTTATTGCTGCTAGCTGCTAGACCGTTTTTCTCAAGCATGTCGAGCTTGATTGTTCTGACCCGCAACAGGGAAATGCAGCGGGCGGAGGAGATTCGGGCAACAACAGCAGCAGGCACTGTTTTCCAAAACCGTCAAAAACCTGAAGTCGGTCATCCACTTTTGTTTGGGATTAATCGAATACTGTAATATATCTGACTTTTCCATTTTAGATTTCTGAGTTGAGAGCTCTGCTGGTTTAATTCCTGGAGTACAGACTGGCAGCCTGGAAGTCAGGGCAAGAGTGCATGAAAGCGGTTAAGAAGGCGCGGGCAGGGAGAGTGACTGGCATGAGCCTCTCACCTAAGTGATCTAAGTGGAAGATGGGGAACCAGGGACAGAATTTGTACAATCCAGCCATAATCAAGGCGGGACGCAGAGTGGTTTTGCGGAAACTATTGTGGTTGCCATATGTTAGGAGTCGAACTGCGAAATGGTTTTGATTTTCAGATTCTTAGCCAGCGGTGTTATGGACCGTTGATACAGCACTCTGGATGATTAGGTACTTGAAGTCAATGCTTTGCAGGATACTCCAACAAATCCCAACAATAATTGTCAGACTTCAAACATATTGATACATATTATTTACACATATATTTAATATTTACATATTGTAAGAATACAGATCATCACAATCTGGAATATCCTGGGCGGGAATTTCCCCAACTTTTGCTTCCACCTCCATTTGCGCCCGGATCTTCGGGCTCCAGGCGGTGTCGGACCTTCAAAAGAAGGTGCCTCAGAAGGTGCATCAATTGGGTCAAGGAAGGGTTAAGGGTTCTGACTCAGCTTCAATTTGGAACATGTTCGAATTTAAACACACATGGACGGTGGCCGTCAAGCCATTGTGATTTGAAAGGGCAAAGGGGGCCTGTGAAAGATTCAAGCTTCGAAGACTGAAGCACTGTTCCAAAGCCGTGGTCACGGGAAATACATTGAAGTACTTGAGCCGGAATCACTGACGCTAGATTACTCAATGATTACTCTAGATTGTTTTCTTACTCTCCATCGAGTGTTGCATTTCTCGAAGCAAACTTCGAAGGGTTCACAAACTCCGTGACCTCTCTCAAGGTGACGGAGCTTTCTGACTTGCGCGTGCGACTCTTGCAGTTGGAAGCAGAGGCCCTCCCTGTGGTGGCAAGCCACGTGTAGAAAATAAAACTGAACAATGTCAATGTAACCATCATATTCAACTTGTTGAGCATGATGAATGATGACCGCTTCATGTATGATACTATTGGCAGACGCAGTGCGACAAGCAGTACCATTTCCGTCGACGAAAGTGTCCTGTTTCCGTCCGCATCTTGTTTTTGCTGCACAAGAACGAACAAGCAAATGCAAGACATTTGCAATAAGCCCAATCAGCCTTCTGAAGAGGTTCTTAATGCCCAAGCTTCCAGTTTTAATATGCTAGTTTGTCTCAAGTTTGTTTCTTCAATGGTGAAAGAAAATGCCCCCCCCCGAGGGCAAGTAACAAGGATGAGAAAAGTGACACTAGCCTAATGGGGCATAAATATGGACATGGATAAACATGCATTAACTATGTTTAAGGACAGCTATGGCTTCTATGGCATCTATGGGGGGACTCAATGTTGACACTGGCAATATCTATGTGGATTTCATCTTTTTTGAACCAGTGTACTGTGCTGAGCTGTGCTGGGGTCAAGATGATCAAGCCATGCAGGTGATATCTCCTTTGGAGGAATTTAGCAATTGGTCTCCAGACAAGGAAGTTTCAGCCACCGATCGACTGCCGTCGTCGCACTCAGTGTCCGGATGTTGGCAGTGGAGGATGCTCGGGAAGAACAGGAGCAATCCTCACTTTGGATTTGGGATTTGTAGACGTTTGATCTACTGCTTTCGCTTGTATTTCGCAAAGACCGTCTTGTCTTCGCAGATTGTAATGATGCTCGCTCATTCGTTTTCAGTGTTTTCAACGTTTGACCAGCTACAAACAAGTTACCCCCCCAAACTGGATGGATGGCGCGTACTCGCTCTCACCCTCCCAACTAGATGAGAGTATAACTCCCACATGCGCACCAAACACGACTAGTGGCTTGTCATTTCGTTGCATGTTGCAGTGCTGATTGATTAGTGACAAACATCACAACCGCGACAGCCGACCCGCAATTGAACGGAATCACAAAAAACTATCAAAAACTATCAAAATATTATCAAAACATCATTTCCAGTCACAAAAGGCAGTCCTCGTCTGCCCATGTTGAGTTGTCAACCCCAAGCATCTCTGTCTTTGTGCAAGGCCATCGATGGTATCATCCCTGACAGACCGGAAATTGGTGACTGACGACTTCCTCGCTGAGGTTTGGATCCAGCTGAGATCAGAATGCTTGGACGGGATGCAATTCCCATGATGTTTCATGATCTCATCTGCCCTTTTGGATCCTTCTGTTTTTTTTTGAACCATCATCATTATCTATGAATCTATGAGATTACAATTGCTTACATAAGCTTCTAATATCTTTATAGAATTACGTATAGATATATTATAGATATTGATGATACAATATGATATAGTAATATATTGGTGTATGATGATGTTCATCTTCTGAAATGGCAAGTTTTTGGCCAGGTGTCCATGCTGAAACGCATCGAATCCGTGTGCCTTGGCAGCCACACGACTGTAGCTGACTTTGCCAGAGGAAGCCCCACTGAGATCCCTTCCAGAACCATAGCTCCGTCGATGCCAAGGAGAAGCCACAGTAACTCGCGACGCGCCAGTTCCTCTAAATTCAGTTCATTCAGCCAGATCCTCAATGGGTTGGTTCATGTCGACTCCAACGCTTTACCAGTCCACCGATACCGTAGCAAAAGATAGCAAAAGCATGCGGCTTAGATCGCCCACTCGGCCCACAACCAGTGGGGACCAGCCCTTTGTGCCTACTTGATCTATCTTGATCTACTTGTGAAATCACGTGAAATTCGGATGTCAATTTTGAGACCAGAACCTGCAGGATGTGCCAATCTATTTTTAAAACGAGGCGGGAGCGATAGTCGAGATCCCATGGAGCTGGACTGGGCGCCAGGTGGGGTCCTGCGATCCGAAGCTTCAAAGATGTCTTGCGTTGTCCAAGTTCAGTGTGATCAAAGTGCCAACTCAGACCAACACATTTAAAGGATTTTAAAGGTAAATACATAATAAAACATAATAAAACAATAAAGACAAAAGATATAACATATCATTATATATCGTTAATATCGTTATTGTATACTATATACGTATAAAGTATAAACTTGTCTGTGTGAGTTGTGTGACTTGTGTGATGTGGTCCATGTGCGGAACCTCTACATCGCTTCCGGCCGGCAACTACTTTGCAGCGCCGAGGTTCTGGGGGCTCCAGGGACATGAGCCCCTGGCTCGCAGGCACATCTTCCAGGTCCAGACATTCTGGAACCATCACTCGCTTCAACGATATCCGGAGACTCGGACAGTTAATGATACTTTTTTTAGAAACGTTTTTTTGGCGTCTTCACTGTTGCCACTGCTGCCTGACGGGCACAATGTGAGAATTTTGATTCGTTTGGCCAATGGCTTTGCAATCGAAGGGGGACAAAACAAAACATCCCCCTAGCCCAGATTTTGAAATTGGAGGGGGGGGACTTATTTTGCAATAATTGCTTTTTGGATTTCTTTTTTTTTGGTACAGGTCCTGATTTTCAAATACCCCTCCTTTTCCTTTCCTGTCATCTCCTTCCACTCCTCTGAGCCTCTCCTCCCCAAACCTCCAAAAACCAGAAAAAAAATGGACGGCCAGCGGGCCAGCGCCTCGCTTAAACCAGTGGTTTTTAGCAAGGCAATCGCATTTTGGGCAAGGCAAAGCTTTGCGCCTCACTGAATTGGGCACCGCCTTGCTCAAAACCACTGGTTCTAAGCAAGGCAGCTACTTAGTTACTTGGGAAGGTTTGGCGTGGCTTTGGATTAAGGTTTCAGATGAAAAGCGGTGGCCGAAATGCATGGTTGGGACAACTAAAAGAAATCCTACCCCTCCCTCCCCCTTAGCTCCAGGGGGATAACGCAACTAATTGAGTCGGTTCAGCTGCAGTGCTGTCAGGTTTGATTAGCTTTGATCCATTTTGCAATGTTTGTCCTGAAGGGACATTCAGCAAACATCAGCGTTGATGGACATGAGTTTCCAGATCTGCAGGATCTGAAGCGCCTATTGTTGAGTGCTGATAGCCCTTTTCGTTGTTGCTTTCCAACCCTGGTATTCTTCATGTCGGTTTAAGGAAGATGCCGGAGCAGACAAGCGAGAGCCGGGGGTCCGAGAAAGCTGATCCTGCAAGTCCTGCAGCGTAGTTTCGCTTTTGAGGATTTTTAAAGGACCATTAAGGATCTATTCATGAGTTTTAAGAGGATAATTGTGGCTTCCGGATACTTCAGGTGTGAATATTGTGAATGACAAGCTTCGGGCGTGGTAGGGCTACTGCCGTGATACGTCGTGATCCTGTTCCTAGGTTATTCTCCATCATTTTGGTTTTGTTGCTCTGTCGGATCCTCAATGGTGGGAATCGAGCATTGTGGGGATGGCACTGTTTGCTATGAATTCGGATCCGAGCCAAAGAGGTGAGGGTGTCTTCCGGTCGTTGCTTTCCCTCCTGAGACTTCAAGAAGAAGCAGTGTTTGCAGCGGTTTCCAGTTGACACAGTAGAAACTGTTGTCACTCTTCATGAGTGTTTATTATCAAAATAAGTCTCAACTCCGAACTCCAGCCTCAATGAATTCACAAAAAAAACATCTTTCAGCATCTTGCAGCCAAGCCACAACATTCCATGACATCCTTATGCCAAGGAGAAAAAGACGCGAACCAAGCTCTGAGCAAACGCCAGACCTTTGCGGCCCGATTGGCCCTGTCAGGTGAGGATCTGGCGTCGGTGCCATGGCCCGTGCATGCCCGTGCCCAGTGAAATCTGAGAGCAAGGGTGCAAAGCACGATCAAAGCACTATCAAATCTATCAAGCAATTTCATAGGCAATTTCATATTTTGAATTGAATCATTCTCAAACAGCCAGATTCCATAATATGCAGTGTGAGTTCACAGTACAAGATATTCGGGGCCTCTGAGCACGAACAGGCGTGAAAACTGTCTTGCTCTGAGAGAAGTAAAAGAATGCAAACGCGCGCTTTCCAGCTTGACTGCAGCTTCTGCCCAGAATGGACTTTCGGTTTGGTTGTCGCACCAGTGACGATGCGACAATGTTTAAATTTGGGTTCTTTTGGCCGATGGCTTTGCAATCGAAGGAAACATACCGAAAGTAATTGAGTCGGGTTCAGCTACAGTGCTGTCAGGTTTGTATGTTTTGACATATTCAAGTTTCAGATTTATGAATTGAGAGACCCCATACAGGCCAAGAAACAAGAAACAATTGTGATATACAATAAGCAACAACAACAAACAAAACATTAAGACACGAACAAAAACAATTATAGACATAGAGTTAAAGACAAAACAAGCAAACACAAACAAAATCAAACATAGACACTTGAAAAACAACAGCAGAAAACTATCAGAAAATAACGATCACACCAAAATTGTGAACAACATGTATAAGACAAAACACTAGGGGAAGAAAAACAAAACAATGAAAAATAGAACAACCAAACAATCAAGAAACATGCAAACAAAACCGTTTGTTTGGTCATTTATTTTTTGTTTTGTTGTTCCTTTATTAGTTCTACAAATGTGGGCCTTTGTTTTCTTAATTTGGGATGTCAGCGAAGGAAGGACATCCGTCTGCATTCTTGACATCCTTGCAAAATGGTGTAATACGAAGAACATCTAAGACAATGACTCCGTCCTGCGCTGTGATGGCTGGGGTGAGGAGGCATCCACCCGAGGCCACACTGCATCACTGCCTTGGCACAGAGAAGCGGCGCAGTCAGGATGACGTTGACACGTTGAAAAGTCTGATTCTTTGAACACCTGGATACTTGAGCGTCACAGGAAAGCAATAGCCAAGAGAAGGGAATCAAGGAACAAATCGGGAAGAAACTAGTGGAGCAATAGACAAAGCAGCCCGGAAGAACATAGGAAAAAACATATCCCGGCAAGAGACCCCAAACAGTGTGGGGGGAGTGGGAGGATAATGTAGGATGATGTTGAGGAGGAGAAGAATGATGATGATGATGATGATGATGATGGTGATGATGATGATGAGGATGATGATGATGATGCTGAGGATGACGATATTGAGGATGATGAGGTGCAGGAGGATGATGTGGATGATGATGATGTAGAAGAGGATGATGATGATGATGATGCTGAGGATGAAAACTGATGATAATGATGATGATGATGGTGATGATATACCAGTATGAGTTTCCTCTAGGATTTCAGGGAGGTTAACCCCCCTAAGGAGGGTTGATTAGCTTGAATTTGCTGAAATGATGCTTTCGAAGTTCCCCCAATTTTCTACAGAACAACTTTTGGAGACCTCTGAGTCGTAAGATCCTGATTTTCTGGGTAGTTTAGGTGCCCAAAATCCAGAAGCATAATATTAGCATCTCTGGGAGTACGTGCATAGATTTTCTAGTGGTCCTTGATTTTCTAGAGAGGCACTGGCAGGTCATTACAACCAACAATATGATATTTGGATGTACTTGGGTGCGTCTGAAAACAGGGATACCCAATTTATGGCAACTTGAATGGGGATAACGAGTCGAAACCATGACATTCGGGGGTACCCATTTTTTATCGAAATGGGATGGAAATTCCATGGGTTGGATGCTGGGCTCTAGAAAAAGGGGAGCAGTAACTTGAAGTGGTTTTTAACATATTTGATTTCGTAATTTCAAAACTATGCAATTCAAGTAGGGCGGTGTTTTTCTAAGGAAAAATGCTAAACATAGCTTCGAAAATGCACTTCTTGTACGTTGCCATTTCTCTAGGATACTTCAAATTGGTTTGATGTTTGTTGCTAGATTTTCTTGGGTCCCTAATTTATACAACCTACATTTTCTACTAGAAAATCACAGGCCCCAACCTGACCCGGTGAACTCGTACAGGGATGTGATGCTGATGATGATGATGATGATGATGATGATGGCGAGGATGGTGATGATCACGGTGAGGATGATGATGATGGTTATATGATCATGATGATGATGATGATGATGATGGTGGTGGTGATGTCGCGGGCGATGATGTTGAGGATGACGATATTGAGGATGATGAGGCGCAGGAGGATGATGTGGATGATGATGATGATGATGATGATGATGATGATGATGATGATGATGATGATGATGATGATGATGTTGAGAATGAAAATGATGATGATGATGGTGATGATGAGGATGATGATGAGGATGATGATGATGATGCTGATGATGCTGCTGATGATGATGATGGTGATGATAATGGTGATGTTGATGATGTTGATGTTGTTGTTGATGATGATGATGATGAGGATGGAAATGCGGAAGATGATGCAGACTTGGCGCGAGCCTGCGTAGTCGAAATGCACATCAACATGTCACAAGAGCCACTTCATACGGAAATTCAGGAAAAATGCCGCACCCCAGAACCGCAACCCACACTTTGTGCGAGCCCGCGCAGTCGAAACGCATGTCAAAGTTTCACAAGAGCCACTTTATGCAGAAATTTACAGGTAAAATGCCGCAGACCAGAGTGAGCACCCTGATCAAGCACCGGCCTTTACACTTACCGTAAGAACCCCTCAGTGTGGACACACTGTTTAGGGAAATACGAAAGAAAATAGCAAAGACCATGAGGGAAAACTAGGAACAAAATGGGACGACAATAGCAAGTAAAAAAGGGATTGATTTAGGGGAAGATCCTGACCCAGACGCACTGTTTGGCCAAATTTCCATTGCGGCGCGCCCCAACGTGGAGGATATCACTGTTTGCGACTAACTTGCGTGTTCTTGCCTTGCGAAGTGACACTCTGGTAGCATCATCGTCAAATCCGTCCTCATCGCATCCCTACCGCCCTCCGAAAGCACCGCAGGCCCTTCCGGATTCTATTAACGAAATTCAAGCAAAACGCCCACAACCAATTTCGAAAAACAACGACGACTGAAAGGACGCGCCTGATGGAAAAAGCAGGGGCAGCGCCTTTGCGCTGCAAGTTGCTGCCTGGAAGTGTGGAGTGTGAAGTGAGGACTGTTCCAGTGTGTATTGTAAGAGCGTGATCCATGGAGCGTTGAGTTGGGAGTCTGGGGTGTGGAGATGTATGGAGAATTATGGAGAAGGGAGTGTGTCGAGTGTTGAGTGTGGAGTGTGTTGAGTGTGGAGTGTGAAATGTAGAGTGTAGATGTGGAGTCTTGGCGCGTTGGAGCGTTGTGGTGTTGCAATGTTGGAGCGTAGAGTCTGGAGTGTAGATTGTTCAATGTGGAGTGTAAAGTGTAGAGTTTGGTTGACAAGCAATCAAATTTTTGAAATTGCCATGATGCGCCATGCAATGAATGGTCCCATCACGCAAACAAGCTGTATTTGGAAGGTCTTTGCCCACGACGGACAGGTGTAGGCCCGAAGGCCAATACATGATCAAAAACCAGCATTTCAATTTTGTGGGAGCTTTGAATTTGGGACAATCCCAGACAGAGCATTGCGAATCTGGGTCCTGCAAGATTTCCAGAGATAATAATAGTACACGATAGTACACGTACATTATCTTTGAAAGCCACATCTCATTGGTTCCAAGCCAAACAAACTTGAACCTGTACGTTCTCATGCAAATAACATTTTTCTGTGTTGATATTTAGTAACTTTTTTTCCCCAGACAGCGCAATTCCATTCGTCGTGAGCACAGAGGAACCATCGTTTTTGAATGTTTTTGAATGTTTTTGACACGTGACCATATGGCATCGGGTCATGATGTGGATGGTGAGGGTATGTTGTTGGTCGTTGTTGCTACAGTTGAGTTGAATCTTGCATGCCTTTGGCAGGCCCGAAACGCTGGCGCAAAGAAAGTTTAATAAACATTTACAAAATCATCAGTCGGTTGCAACGACACACTTTCATCCAAGGCCAGCACCCCCAGTTTACCAAATTGGCGATACTCTGTACATGTTCAAGTGTGCCGGGGGTATCTGCTGGTTGGTGTACCAGCGGGTTCCAATGCGTTGAACCCACCTGCGCAGCTAGTTTCGCAACATACAACCAAACCTCCGTGAATCTAGTCGGTCAGAGGCAAGCTCGCCATAATTCATTGCTACTGAAGCTACTGTCCGCAAGGACAGGGAGAAGAAAAAGGAACGTTCAAACACCGTTGCCCCGACAAGACGGTGCGAGGGTTCTTCACGTGACAACCACAACTGCACTTGCGCTGCCAAAAACCGCGGTGAAAATTAATTTTGACTTTTGAGGATTGAGGATGGGCCTGCACGCCCGAAGACAGCCCATTTCGGGCGCCGGTGAGTGAAACAAATCATTGCAGTCATGTGGAGTCTTTAAATTTGTTGGTCATCTGTCACCTATAAGGAAAACCGACAAAAAATCAGTGATGGAGAGCGGACCACCTCCGAACGTTTGAATTACGTGTTGACTAGCGACTTTCGATTGGTCATCCCATGTTTGCTGGGGACGCTTACGGTTATTATTTTAAAATATTTTAAACATTGTGGGTAAAAAGCGGAACAGGGGTTTTAAAAACGGGTGAAGGGATCAAAAAACATGATGCCCTTGTTGGAGTCATATTTTCAAATTATGTTGCTACAGTTGCGGCGAAACTTTTGAATTCCAATGATGAAGGAGTTTCATGCCGTACAAACCATTTTGCGCCCAACTTGTGCAAATCCTGATCTGCCCCGGGGGGTCTAGGTGTGGGACCATTGCAACTAGGGGGAGGCAATATGTTTTCATTCACCACAGCCTTTTTCAGTGAAACATACTTTTCTTTTATGTTTTTTTCAGTGGGGGTTGTGAAAGAACACGTGGGGTGGCCCAAGAGATCTTTCACTTGGTGTTTGGAAGGAATTCATGGTACTTCTCGCTTTTATGTCTGAGATCTGTGTGTTTCATTGTTTGGTTCCGTCGGTTTTAAGTTTTAAGCATGCTTGACTGTTCCTTTCTGGGTGCAACGTAGGGCAACAGTTGGAATACAGATTAATATAATAAAGGACTTGAGGCAACCCTTCTTGCAAGGGAACGTCTCGCATGCACATCAATAAGGAACATCTTAGCACGCACTCCGAAGTGCAAATGTCCTTGCGTTTTGATTATTTTGGTTTTGAACAATGCCGTTTTGTATGCTGCGGCTTTTGCTGCTGGAGTGCTGCTACCGGCTAGACTGTTGCTCAACGGCTGCTCCGCTGCGTCTGGATTGCTGCTGCCCAAACTATATGCCCAGCTCAGAGCCTCGTGTCGACAACCCGAAACCACTCCGTTTGGGCCACGCATGGCCACGCCTTCCGAAACAATTGAATACGTGCTGCGAGCTAATTGGGATCGACACCACGGCAACTTGGCAAACCAAAAGTCCAAGGAATCCGTTCACCCAGAATGCCCCAAGTCGTCTTCATTGTGCGTGCCATGGCCCCGGGTCATTGGTCCTATCTCAGACGTGATGAAAGGGACTGGTTATGTATGGTTTAAAGCCGACCAAAAACTTTTTTCCCGAATGCGTAGCAAGTAGCAAGGGTTCCCGTTTCACTCTTTTTGGAGGTGGAGCTGTGTTCGCCACACATTGCACAACCGTCCGCAACCGTCTGCAACCGTCCGCAGCCGTCCGCAACCGTCCGCAACCGTGCACGTGAGGTCGCTATGGCCGTGCCTTTGGCGAGTTTTACGAAAGTGGTCACTTTTGGAGGTTTCAAACGTCGCGCAGCCTCGTTTCGCCTGGCAGGCGTGGCACTTTGTGACATTCCAACATGTTTCAGAATCTGTCCAAAGTCGTTTTCTGTGGCAGGCGCAATGCTTTTTCATCGTTTCAGAAGATGCGTTGCACTTTTCCTGGCGCGCACAGCACTTTGGTGATCTCCATCGTCATGAGGGCGGGGGGTCGCTTGTACCTCCAGATTTGGGTCGCTTGTACCTCCACAATTGGGATGCATGATTTTATTATATTTTATTATATGTGCCACAGGATGACATGGGCATTGACAGAGGATGATTTTTTAGAGAAAGGAACGACATAGTTTGGTGATGGTTCTATGCTATCCTATCCAGTTGAAGACTTGCAAACTCTTCTGGGGCGAGCACTCATCTGTGCACACCGAATTGTCCTAGTTTCTATGTGGTTGCTCGAGTTTCTAAACCGCATGTACGGTTTCCATGGTTCCCATGGTTTCCATGGTTTCTATGGTTTCTATGTGGTTTCCAGGGTTTCTATACCGCATCTCCGGTTTCCATGGTTTCCATGGTTTCCATGGTTTTCATGGTTTTCATGGTTTTCATGGTTTCTATGGTTTCCATGGTTTTTATTAGCTTTATGTGGTTTCCATGGTTTCCATGGTTTCTATGCGGTTGTCACGGTTTCTATACCGCATCTCCGGTTTCCATGGTTTCCATGGTTTCCATGGTTTCCATGGTTTCCTATGGTTTCCTATGGTTTCCATGGTTTCCATGGTTTCTATGGTTTCCATAGTTTTTATTAGCCTTATGCAGTTTCCATGGTTTCCATGGTTTCTATGCGGTTTCCCTGGTTTCTATAGCGCATCTTCGGTTTCCATCGGTTTCCATGGTTTCCACGGTTTCCATGGTTTCTATGCGGTTTCCATGGTTTCTATACCGCATCTTCGGTTTCCATCGTTTTTCCATGGTTTCCATGGTATCCATGGTTTCCATTTCCTTGGTTTGTGTTGACTTTGTGTGGTTTCCATAGTTTCTACGTGGTTTCCAAGGTTTCTCTCTGCGGTTTCTAGTGCTAGCATCATCGGTTATTTGGGTTCATTTTATCTTTATTGATATCCATCGCCACTTGTGCCTATGTACTTCTTCTTGGTACGCATTGCGGGGGGAGGCGCTGCGCCCTCCCCCCCTGCACCCCCCAACCCGCTTTTATTTTTTAATGGGCTTCCCTTGCTACCTACACTCTTTCCTTTTTTCATAAGCATCATCGGTTATTTGGGTTCATTCTATCTTTATTGATATCCATCGCCACTTGTGCCTATGTGCTTCTTTCTTGGTACGTATTGCGGGGGGATATTAATATTACTACTACTACTACTGCTGCTGCTGCTGCTGCTACTGCTGCTGCTACTGCCACCGCTAACTAGGCTGGAATCTTGTGCGATATGATGATGGGATGCGCAGATGAGTCAAATTTGGTGCATGGGTGCGCAGATGAGTTAGGGTGCGCAGATGAGTGAAATGTGGTGTGCGCAGATGAGTTCTTTGCCTTGGTTGATGGTCCTATGCTACCCTATCCAGTTGAAGACGTGCAAACCCTTGGGAGCATAGAGTCCAGGAGTCTTCAACTTGAGATGAACGGGACGTGACATGAACGTTATTGCCCCACCCCACCCCACCCCACCCATCCCCCCCTGAATGCAGAGCATAGAGTCCAGGAGTCTTCAACTTGAGATGAACGGGACGTGACATGAACGTTATTGCCCCACCCCACCCCACCCATCCCCCCCTGAATGCAGAGCACAGAGTCCAGGAGTCTTCAACTTGAGATGAACGGGACGTGGACATGAACGTTATTGCCCCACCCCACCCCACCAATCCCCCCCTGAATGCAGAGCATAGAGTCCAGGAGTCTTCAACTTGAGATGAACGGGACGTGACATGAACGTTATTGCCCCACCCCCCCACCCATCCCCCCTCGAATGCAGAGCATAGAGTCCAGGAGTTTTCAACTTGAGATGAACGGGACGTGACATGAACGTTATTGGCCCCACCCTACCCCACCCATCCCCCCCTGAATGCAGAGCACAGAGTCCAGGAGTCTTCAACTTGAGATGAACGGGACGTGACATGAACGTTATTGCCCCACCCCACCCATCCCCCCGAATGCAGAGCCCAGGGAGTCTTCTGAGATGAAGGACGTTGACATGAACGCACCCAGAATGCAGTCCAGGAGTCTTCAACTTGAGATGAAGGGACGTGACATGAACGTTATTGCCCCACCCCACCCTCCCCCCTGAATGCAGAGCACAGAGTCCAGGAGTCTTCAACTTGAGATGAACGGGACGTGACATGAACGTTATTGCCCCACCCCACCCCACCCATCCCCCCCTGAATGCAGAGCACAGAGTCCAGGAGTCTTCAACTTGAGATGAACGGGACGTGACATGAACGTTATTGCCCCACCCCACCCATCCCCCCCTGAATGCAGAGCACAGGGTCCATGAGTCTTCAACAGGAGTCCGAGGCACAAGTGACCCAGAATCCGAGTCGTAAGTGACCCCTACTAGTCGCAAGTGACCCTGAGTCGCAAGTGACCCAATTTCCGAGTCGCAAGTGACCCCTTTGCCTCGTCATGAGGCGTGGCAGGCACAGCGCTTTGGACGTGTCATGTTGCGTGTTTTTTGCAAATCGCATTGACTAAGGCTGCGTCAAGTGGCGACAAGGTGCAGATTGCATGGCGGGCGCGGCATTTGGTGGCATGTGATGAAAATTTACGGACGCCTCGCACGAAACATCGGTTTTGAGGTAGCAAATTTTTAGGTTCATAAGAAAACTCGAGCTACACACTGTGAAAATTTGAGAAAGTCCCGCGGGGAAAGCCGCAAGACCTTTCCGTTTCTAAGGGTTTTCAATCAAGCTAAAATGTCGTTTTGCGCGGCAGGCGTGCCACCTCGTGACATTCTCACTTGTCTGCAAATCGTGTCGAAAGTCGGTTTGTGTGACAGGCACGATTTTTTTTTGCAAGGTTTCAGACGATGACCTGCATGTGTCGCGGCTGGCGCAGCACTTTGAATTTGTCTGTCGTGTTCCTGCTGCAGCCACAGTGCAGCGTGAATGGCTGAGATCTACATTTTTTTGACGATCCTACAAGAGTCACTTACAGCTTTGATGTCGGTTGCCTAAGATGGCAATTTACCTAAGGCCTTCTCAGTGATGCTGCGCAGCCTCATTGTCAGGGTTCGGCTGTGTTCATCAGCTGCCTTCCGTTCCTCTGCCTGGCGCTGGTTCTGCTTCTGCTGCTGGATGGCCACGCCGCCACGCACCCGGTTCTTGCCTTGGGCCTTCAAGCCTTCGCCAGGCCTCAGCGAAGAAGACAATGAACCTGACATGAAAACTCAGGCGATGTGTCATGAACCATCTGAATCATGGCATTTGAAATGAATCGATTGCCTTTATAGAGAGAAAACCAAAAGGGGTGCAATGGCCCAACTGGTTTGTGAATAATTTGCATTCAAAAAGTCAATGTCACTTGAAGTTCATTGCGTCTGTGGGATCAACACTGAAACAAGCCGAGATGCGCATCGTACATCATCGTACTGCATGCGCATCGTACATCATCGTACTGCATGTTGGCATCGATGTACCCCTGGCCGTTCGGCAGGGTAGTAGCCACCCTTCTTGTCGGCGCATAAGATCTCCGATGGACCTCACCGCCAGGGTGGGATGAAAGTGCAAGTGCGCCTTTCCACTCCTGCCACTGCCAGTGTGGCTTAGGCCACTTCTTTCCCTTCCCCTTCCCTTCAGGGAAGAGAGGCCACCATCCCCGCCACCCATGCCCATGGCTATTGCCATAGTTGCCCTTGTTGCGGTTGCGGTACTTCCAGCCTTGATGGTAATCACCATGGGTGCCATGTTCTTTCGACCCATCTTCTGGTGACTTCTTTCTCTTCTTGCTTTCACCCTTCGCGAAGTCTGCCAGCTTGTCCCTGGCGTCATCCATCTCCTCATATTCCTTGGCATGCAGCTTCTTTTGCTTGTCGTCATCCTCCTCATGGGGCATGTCATCGTCATCTGCGTCGTCATGATCTGCATCCATTTGGTCGTCACCTGCATCTGCTGCGCCATCACCATCCAGCTCGACTGGCACATCATCTGCAGGCTCTGCCTCCTCCTCCTCCTCCTCGTCGTCCTCCTCCTCCCCCTCCTCGTCCTCCTCCTCCTCCTCCTCCTCCTCGTGTTCCTGGTAGTCGTCTCCCTCGACTCCCTCGGCACCATGTTCGCCATCCTCACCAGCTGGAGCATCCGGCCCAGCCTGCAGAAAGGTGGCTTCACACTTCGCCCTCCATGCAGCCTCCTCTTCATCCTCGTTCTCAATCTTCGGATCGTCCCACTCTGCAGGGATAGGGTCTTTGTCACCTTTCGGCTTGGCCGTGTTGGGCTTGCGCAGCAGCTTGAGGAATCCGCCAGCAGGGCCCATGGGGCGCAGAACGATGCACACTGGTCACTGGCAATCCCGTCCTATAGAAGCATGGGTTTGCTGCAAAATATGATGTTGGTTTTCTAGATATGCATGGGTTTCCTGCACGGCGGCTGGGGTGTATCCCGCATTGTCAGTCAGGTGGTTCAACACCCACGGTAGGTGAACTTGTGTCGCTTTGGGCAAGGAGCGCCTGGCTGCTGCGAGTTTGTCAGGGATGTTGGCCTCTGCGGGTGGCAAGGGTCCAGCAGTTTGGGCGGTGATTTCTTGCAAGGCAACGAGTGTGTGGTGCAACGTCTGCCATGCCACAGGCGGTGCCCGACGCAGTTGCTGCACGAGGTCTTCCCAGTCAGTGGAGCTGTTAGGGTGGGAAAGCCACGCTTCTATTGGTTGGGCCCGTGTGGTTCTGCTGCAGGGGGCCTTGATTGAGCCAGCGGCGCGCTGCTGTGGTTTCATTTGTTGGTGCCTGGGCGGCTGCTGTAGTGGGCTCTGGTGCGTGGAGTGCTTCTGGCGTGCATGGCTGGGTTTGTGGTGGGGTGGTGTGTCTGGTGCAGACCCACCCTCGCTCCCCGCGTTGCAAATCGAGGGCGAGCGTTCTGGGGCCATGTTGGGGGCAATGTGGTTGCGGTGGCACATGCTGCAAGAGCTGGTGGGTTGGGGCGCATGTTGCGTTGCGGCGAAAACAAACCCACTCTGGTTTCCAGCACTGGTCTCGTTGGTTAAAGACAGGGGCCCACTGCATGTGACGTTCTGGTGTTCACGCCAAGCTGAGTCTGTTTCGGCGTGGGCCGGATCAATGAGAATGAGCCGGCGGCAACAGAGTGGTAACAAGTTGCTCGGGGCTGGCGGTGCTGGGGCCGGCTCCTCTTTGTTTTGCCTCCTCGGCAGCGGCTGGTCAGGACTTTCCAAGTCTTCTTACAGTCACTGTCAGGAGTGAAGGATCAGCAATCAGTTTGGATGTCAAAGCACAAGTCTATGACAAACTGATGGTAAATATACTACGATTTCGTGGATTTCGTGGTAATCAGGGCGCGCGGGAGCCCAAAGGCGCAGATTTCCTCAGAGGGTCCCTCCTCCTCGCTTCCTCCTTCCCATAGTCTGTAGAGGTGGCCCTGAATAGCCTGCCCTGGCCCTGGCCAGGTCCTGAATCAAAAAAAATTGATGCGCCTGGTGATGACCTCAGGGACAACGAAAGAGTTTCACTCGTTTTAGGCACGTACTATCTCGTCCAAACTTGGCCGACAAGGGTAGATCTTAAATGCGTTCATTCCCTACTACGAACTCCCTGCAAAGTGCGAAGCAGTAGCAGATGCAGGTAATTGGCGGTCTGTAGCGCTCTTGTTGGTCTTTTTTGCATCATTGGTATGAATTCCTTTGCATTCCCTGATCTTCTTGAAATCTTTGGCTTTAACTTTTAACCAATCCTTTGTACCCTGGTGTGCCACCAAGCAGCGATTGGTCAGCTTCACCTGCACAACATGTACCACGCGGAGAAGGATCGGCAGGCCATCGAGACGGCCATAGTGCCTCGGACTTTCCATGTCTTTCCATGGCCTATGAATTCATCATGATGAATGATGTGCGCAAGTTTCCCTTCTAAGCTTGGCTCTATATGCTCTATACATCTCTATACTGAAGAGATCTGAAGAGTCCACATGGAAAGGAAAATCAAGACACCGTTCATGGCCTCCCGTGAGTCCAACAGAGTCCAACGTCTGAGATCCGCACTCCAAAGTGCACTTCTCCGCTTCCACCTGGCCATGGCTCTCCAATGCTTCCCACAACTTGGTCGGTGACGAACTTAGAAAACCTGGATGTAAAAAAATATAAAAAGGATTTAAATTTAAAGATATTTAAAGGGTTAATTAAAGGGTTAAAGTATGTTAAAGTGATTAAAGGCAATCACATCCTGGAATCCCAGAGTTGTGAATCTATGTAACCCTGCTCCTCATCAGGAAACCATGTTTACCAAAGAATTGCCCGGCCCAGCACTCCAAGTGATTCCCATCATATCCTCAGAAGCCGTCTCCGCATCCCACCTCTTGGAAAAGCTCTTCAACACTCTTTGCCCTCCCTGAATCAACTCGCAACAAGTTGTCAGGGCGAAGCAACATGAAGCAAAACTGAGACTCACAAAAGCTCTAGATTCCCATTGCGGGGCTTGCAGGGCACACCCAATCAGCACAAACAGCACATGAAAATGATACGAATTCTGCTGAGTTATATTCCCGAAACACCCTGCCAGGTTTCTTTGCGTCTAGGAAATACTTCCGGCAGAGAGAGAGAGAGAGAGAGAGAGAGGTTTCTTTGCGTCTAGGAAATACTTCCGGCAGAGAGAGAGAGAGAGAGAGAGAGAAGGGAGACCTCAAGCAAAATGATTCACTCTGCCATCCCTGATTCACAACAACCAATCTCTCCTATAGGTTCCCTATTTTTGAAACTTCCGCCACCGCCTTGTGCGGTACAACTGGTATTTCTATAGGACTTCTATTGGATTCCTGTAAAATTTCCATGGTATTTCTATGATATTTCTTTGGGACTACTATTGGATTTCTATGGGATGCCGATGGTATTTCTATGGGATTCCTATGGGGTTTCAAAAGGATGTCTATGGGATTTACATTGGATTCCTATGGGATTTCCATGGTGTTTCTATGATATTTCTAGAGGATTTCTATGGGATTTCTGAAGGGATGCTATGGGAATTCTATGGTATTCTTATGGGATTTCCATTGGATTTCTATGGGATTTATATGGTGTTTCTATGATGTTTCTATGGCATTTCTTTGGGATTACTATGGGATTCCTATGGCATTCCTATGGGAGTTCCATGATGTTTCCATGATATGTCTATGGGATGACTATGGGATTCGTGAGGGAATTCTATGGGATTCTTATAGGATTTCTTTGTGGGATTCCTATGCGCTTCCATGTTATTTCTATGATCTTTCTATGGGATTTCTGTGGCATTCCTAAAGGATTTCCATGATATGTCTATGATATTTCTATGGGATGCCAATTGAAAGTAAGTTGAAATCAATTGAAAATGATTCAAACTGAATTTAAATCAATTGAAAATAAAATGAAAGTAAGTTGGCATCAATTGACAATCAAGTGAACGTAACTTGAAATCAATTGAAAATGAATTGAAAGCAAATTGAAATCAATTGAAAGTAAATTGAAATCAATTGAAAGTCAATTGAAATCAATTGAAACCAAGTTGAAATCAATAGAAAGAAAATTGGAAATCGATAGAAATCAATTGAAAGTAAATTGAAAGTAAATTGAAAATCAATTGACAATCAAGTGAACGTAAATTGAAATCAATTGAAAATCAATTGACATCAATTGAAATCAATTGAACGTAACTTGAAATGAAATCAATTGAAATCAATTGAAAGTCAATTGAAATCAATTGAAAGTAAATTTAAATCAATTGAAATCAATTGAAAGTAAATTGAAATCAATTGAAAATCAATTGAAAGTAAATTGAAACCAATTGAAATCAAATTGAAATCTATCAAGTTTTTTCATTTCCACACTATTCAGATCGTGCACTTGAAAATTTCCACACTAAAGAGGCTCTTTGAATTGTTTAGGGGGGGGCCTCGTGCCATTGACGCTTGGCGTCGATTTTGCGGCACCACTTCTTGTACGGTGGAACGGGCTCTTAAGGTAGCTCGATAAATATAGCCGTCACCTGCAATTCCCTTGAAATTGGCAAATCTGCAGAAAATTTATACCCGGCGCCAAGCACCATTTCCAGAGCATGTGTGCTTTGCATTGCGGCGCGCATGGTTCATACTATTCACCGGGCTTCTGTTTCCCATATGCACCTGTAGCTTGGTCGCAGAAAGGAGGCATTGCAACGGTGTATCTATAACTATGGATATCAGTAGTACCGCACAAGGCGGTGGCGGAAGTTTCAAAGATAGGAAACCTATAGGAGAAATTGGTTGTGGCGAATCATGGAGAGCGAACCCACTGATGGATCGAAAGGTGGTTGGAGTGTCGGGCTTTCTATTTATCTATATGTCTGTCTATCTATCTACCTATCTATCTGTCTATCTATCTTTCTTTCTTTCTATCTATGTATCTATCTATCTGTGTATCTATCTATCTACCTATCAATCAATCAATCAATCTATCTACCTATCTGTCTATCTACCTATCTGTCTATCGATCCATCTATCTATCAATTTGTCTTTCTATCTATCTGTCTTATTCTGTCTTTTTATCTATCTATCTATCTGTCTATCTGCAAGCTTGAAAACGAAGCTATTCTGCGAGACTTGTTTTAAATTTGGAAGCTGAAAGCTCAAAAACGAAGCTTTTCTGGGAGACTTCCTGCAATTTGACAATTTACAGCATCAAAAACGAAGCAATTCTGCGAGGCATCCTCAATTGTCGAAGTTGACAACATCAAAAAACGAAGCAATTTTGCGAGACTTCCTCCCAAAATGGAAAGTGGAGTACTGAGGTGACGGCCTCGTACCAATGCGTTTTGCGATTTTTCCCTACATCATCCTACATCTGTGTAAAGTACTGCGCCTGCCAGGAAAAAGTGAGGCCAGGCCATAGGAAGTGCTGCACCTGCCACGCAAAACCACCGTAGCAAACCTGAAGATTTAATGCTCCAAAATGCAACCTTTTTCAGGAAATGTGCTCCCTGACCTCCGAACATCTCTGATGGACATGTCTCTTGTACTGCACCTGCCACACGAAATGCCTCTTTTCAGATCCTCTTCAAATGTCCCACACCTGCCAATGTTTTTGAAACTGCTGCAAAACCTTCACGTCTAACTCACTTGTGACAAGGTGCACAATTGCACAATCCCTTGCGACTGCCATAAAACATTGGAACGTCCAAAAGTGGTCCGAACGTGTGGTGCTTTTGAACATTTTGACTTGGAAATGTGCTTCGCGCCACAACTGCGTGCACTTTTTCGACAGCTCAACTTCCAAAAGTGTTCCGAACGTGAGGTGTTTTTAGCTCTTTCAGTTACAAATGTGTTTCACGCCACGACGGCATACGCTTTTTCGACATGTCAACTTCCAAACGCGCTCCTAACGTGAGGTGTTTTGAGCTGTTTCACTTGCAAATGTGCTTTGTGCCACAACGGCGTTCACTTTTTCGGCATGTCAATTTCCAAAAGTTCTCCGAACGCGAAGTGTTTTGAGTTTTTCCACTTGCAAACGTGCTTCGCGCCACGACGGCGTGCACTTTTTCGACAGCTCAACTTCCAAAAGTTGTCCGAACGTGAGGTGCTTTGAGTTGTTTCACTTGCAAATGTGCTTTGCGCCACAACAGCGTGCAACTTTTCTTTTCTCATCTGACCACATGGCTCCGCACCCGCCGCTTTAGCGAACCTACTTTTTGACCCTCCGGAGCCACGAATCATTGGAAAAACACAGTGAGTCGCGATTTTTCTACCTTTTCACGCGCCTGCATCTTCATCATCTTCTCTCTTCTGATTCTTTCTCTTCTCTGATCTTCTCTCTTCTGCCCGTCTCTTCTCTGACTCTTCCCATCTCTGCGTTTCATCTATCCCTATTGTCGGACTTCTAAACTTCCTTCGATAACATGTAGATTATCAAAGAACGTGAGGCAGCAACCTTCCGAGCTACGAATATTTTTCAAATATCTTTAAGAATATATCCCCGGATACTACATCACAAAAGGCAACATCACATAACACCACATTGCAAAACGTTACATCAAATAACAATATCACAAAAAAAGACATCACATAACAATACATCACACAACAATACATCACTTAGCAATGCATCACATAACAATACATCAAACAATATTTCGCTCACATAACACAACCATACATCGCACAACCATACATCACACAACAATACATCACATGACAATAAATCACATCACAAAACATCACATGTCCATACATCACAAAACATATCATAGCATTACATCACACCACAATACGTCACATAACAACACATCACATAACAACACATCACATAAAAACACATCACATAACAATACATCACATAACAATACATCACTTGACAATGTATCAAATAAAAATACATCACACAACAATACATCACATAACAATACGCCAATTAACGAGACATCACATAACACGACATCACACAACAGTACCTCGCATAACAAGATCGCAGTGTAATGGCTGCATTGCATGATTGATGCCATGCTCTGTTGCCATGTTCTGTTGCTATGTGCGTAGATACATGCCGGTTTGCCACCTGATGCTGCAAAACACATTGTAATGGCTGCGTGAATGTTGCATGGTGTGTTTTCGGGAGGAAGCTGGAGCGCGATTTTTTTCGGGTGATCCAACTCGCCACTCTTCATGTTCAATATTTGAAGGCTACCCTATGGGCATGACTTGATGGCGGATGACATGGCCTATGGCCACACCATGTGCATTCTCACTTATTTGTTATTTTTGTTTTGCTTTGCGCCCGTTCGAGTTGGAAACTACGGTCCTGGAAGGTCATGGAGCTGAATATCAGCAGTGTTTTTTGACTTTTGACATAAAAGTGACAAATTGACCGCACTACGCCGGGGGAAAACCACTCAGGACTTCTTGCTTCCTCCATCCACAACCCAAATTTAACAAAGTCCCTTTCTCTGAAACAACGGTAGGGTACTCACCCGGAAATTTTCCTCACGCCTATTTGAGCCACTTGTTGGGCAAACGAGGTGGCACTGATTTGTGCGTGTCATCCTTGCACAAAGAGACTGGCCATGCTATTCTTCTCTGTGTCGTTTCAACTGCCTAAGGCCTATCACCTTGGCATGGGTGTCATGACTGAAGTTTGACATCCCACCTTGGCATGAATTCAGCTCTGATATGCTCTGATTCGAATTGGAACACCTGGACTCTGGCAGTCAATACTTTGCCTCATGCTTTGATTGCTCACCACATGTCCTTAGGCGATCTCACGTAGAGCTTCTATCTCCTCCATAGCTTTGGTGAACATAGCAGCATCTTCCCAATTGCCTTGAGTTTCTGCTTGAGCACATCGATCTGCCAGTGAGGTCAGCGCATTTTGAAGTCGAAGTTGATTTGCCTGTGCAAAAACTAACATTCTTTCATGGTTGTACTGAATGGTGGCCCACTCATCAGGGTCAGAAACTTCTCCTTGTTCTGCATCTAAATAACGCTGCCTTCTCTCCTCATTGGTTTCCTCGGCCATGTCAACATCTCCATCTAACTCTGATTCTCGAACTGCTCGATGAATCTCATGACCATTGAGGCTTGCCACGTGCTGCAACGCCATCTCGGCCAAATTTGCGTTCTCGAAAAGTTGAGGTTCAGCTTGAGGTTCAACATGTGGTTCTTCTACTTCTGCAAATGATCCTACTGGATATTCACCACCAGTCAAGTACTCATCCAAACTCTGGTAAACACCTTCGATGTCGACCATGAAATCACCTGTTGTTGGGACTCCGTGAACCTCGCATGCAAGTCCAAGCAAACCACATGCTTGGCTTGATCAACCACCTAAATCTGAAACCCATCAGCGCCGGAGCACAGCGGATCGTCACCATTCGCATTCATCCATAGTTTCTGCAAAGCAGAGGTCCTGCCAGGAGAAAGATCGTCCCTGTCACCAATGAAATCATTCCAATGAACTGCGTCGCAAAGAAGAAAACCTGAAAGGCGAACTTCATGCCATAGTAAGTGCATCCAGTAGCTGTAGCAGCTATCCATTCAGCCAGCGTCCACCAAACCAGTTGCACATCGTTGTCCTCCTGCATGTTTCCACCTGTCACAGGTATGTCATTGGAAGAGAAATCCTTGTTGCATCCTTTCAATTGCATGCACGTGTTCATGGTTGCACCAGCCATTTGAATAAGTCTCATGCATTTCTCCATGGTAACCCTGTTGATTCTCCTGATACGTCTGATCTCGTTGTCGTTGTTTCTTTCATCGTCATTTGGGGAAAAGAGTTCAATGAGTCTCCACAAGAATTTTTTGCGTTCACCAGTTGCTCTTGAAAACTGAAAACACACCGGTCC
>CAMXCT020001435.1:281330-366330 GCA_947184155.2 Cladocopium goreaui | reverse complement strand
TTCTGAACTGCAGGGTACGGCATATCAAAAGCTTCAACTGAATCGCAAAGAGCTCCTTGTCAATGAGCCAGCAGGAATTCAACGCCTGGTTGAGTTGGTAGGGGGTACATGGGGTCAGATCCCCTTGGAGAAGAAATTCGAACTGGCAGAAAAAGCACTGTACCGTGGACAACAGAAGCCAGATGAGAGCTCCGAGAGCTACCTCAGCCGTTGTGATGTAGTCTGGTCTGAACTTTTATCCAAACAAGTGTCACTACAGGAGATGCAAGCCTACATAGTGCTCAGAGGCAGTAAACTTTCTTCAGAAGACAAGAAGAGAGTCATAGTAGAATCGAAGGCCGAGAAAGGTGGTGAACTGAAAATGAGTGAGGTCACTGCAGCCGTCCGCATGTTAGGCTCAGGATTTTTCCAAGAGTTCACCGGAGCACGTCGTGACAAGAATGCCAAGACATACGATCACACAGCCTTCACCGCTGAGGATGAACCGGAAGTCGAAAGTGAAACCTTTTTCTCACAGGAAGAGGTGCTCGAGGATGAGGTCCTGGAGACGCTTGCAGCCGAGAATGATGAGGATGTGATCCTGGTCATGCAGTTTGAGGACTCGATCTCAGAGACAATTCAGAATGATGCTGAGCTTTCAGCATACTACAGTACGTATCAAGAGGCTCGTAGACGTCTGAATGAAAGAGTGAACGTCCGAGGATTTTGGCCTGTTCACAAACGCACTGACAAAGGAAAATCCAAAGGAAAAGGGAAGTTCAAGGCCAAAGGTATGTTCTCTGGATCAGGTACCTTAGCACGAAGGATTGCCAACAGTTTCTGCAGGATTTGTCTGCAGAAAGGGCATTGGAAGAATGAATGCCCACAGCGATCCTGTCAGTCAGCAAGCAATGCATCAAATGCAGCCTCCAGTTCCGCGCCCACGTCCTTTGTCGTGGTTGAAGAAGTGCCCTCTGAGATTGCCCACATGGCCATTGCCGAAGAACAGGACCCAAGGGACATAAATAACAGGGGTAATCAGGGTAAGAGGGTAAATAATGGGGTAAAATGGAATAAGAGTGGTTTTGTCCAGAAATTCCAAGCCCTGCTGAAACATGCCGTCAGGACACGAATGTCTTCTGAACCGTGGAAGACTGCCAGGAAACCTGCCGAACAGCCGAAGCCCGTTGTTCATGCCAGCACCAAGGAACAGCCTTGGCCATCCGAAACATGTGATGCGCACTTCGCCACCACTGGATCCATAGGAATAGTTGATCTAGGAGCCTCACAAACGGTTGTGGGAGATCACCAAGTCAAAGAGATCCTTCAAAGTTTGCCAGAACATGTGCAGAAGCAGGTGAAGCGCACCACGTGCAATTTGACATTTCGATTTGGAAACCAGCAGACTCTGTGTAGCAGACACGCTATGTTGCTGCCACTTGGGGAATCCTTTTTCCGAATAGCAATAGTGCCAGGGAAAACACCTTTTTTGCTGTCAAGTTCATTCCTCAAAGGGATAGGTGCTGTCATAGATACTGATCAAGGAACCATGTGGAGTAAGGTGCTCAAGAAAGAACTGGTTGTTGAACGATCCTCGAAGAATCTTTTTCTCATGGATATCAATCAATTGTGGAAGTCCCCAACCTCAGAGCAACAGGTACAGCCGTCATTTGTCGCAGGATTGACCAGTCCACAAAGAAGCTGTCGAGTTCCGAGGGTTGTGATCTCACTGAGAGGTATTCAGGTAGTCAGGTTCCAGAGAAACAGAAAAGCATGAGTGATCAAGATGTGGAAGAGTCCAAAATTCCAGCAACCAATGTGATGCCAGCAACCAGTGCCCAAAGTTCCGATCAGTGCCCGCTCACCGCAACTAAGCATCCGATTGCCAACCATGGCATCCGTGAGTCAGCAACTGCATCAGCACCGAGAGTCTCAGAAGAAAGTCGGCCAAGCTCAGAACCTTGTGAAAATCGAGGCGATGAGTCTGGAGCAGTTGTCCAAGGAGAAGATCGCATTTGGGAAAGCAAAACTGAATCAGGGATTTCCCGAGGTGTTCAAAGACAGTGCTTGGACGGACTGGTTTGTGATGACATACGAGAAAAGCAACAAGCCGGAACACCAGCTCTTCATCAAGTATGTGGAGAAGCGCCTGAACTCCGAGATCAAGCAAGATGTCATGACATCGACAAAGACCCAGAAGGAAATTCCAGCCGATCGCAAAGCCACGGCGTCGGCCGATTCCGGGATTTGGGATCAGATCTCAGAGCCCGACACAATGAAGGAGTTCGAACTGCCGGGAATCACCAAGGTTCAGCAGATGGAGGAGCAAATGACCTACATGCAGATGGAAAACAAGAACATGTCCGATCGCATGGCCCAGCTCGAAATGAATCTGATGGAAGTTCTTCAACATCTCCGAGGACTGAGTGTCAAGAGCGAACCGTAGATTCAATAGCTGAAGCCCAGATGAGCGACACTAGTCAGCCTGACTTGGATTTCGATTTCATAAGCTCTAATAGTTCCCAAGGATACAAAGCCATAATCCAGAAATATGTGAAGCAATTCACCAAGGAACTTAATCGAGTCCAACATGCCTGTCAGACTGCCAAGCGATCCATGCCACGCCTTGACTTATTAGAAGTCATGTGTTCCGAACAAAGTGAGCTCACAAAACAGGTCATGAGACTAGGTGGAAAGGCTCAGCGTTTTGGGAAAGTGCAAGGGGACCTCAAAACCCCAGAAGGTAGATGCCGTTTGTTCAACATCATGGTCTCCCAAAAGCCTCGTCACCTATGGTATAGTCCTGAATGTGGTCCCTGGTGTCAATGGAGCAACATGAACATGGGTAAGTCCATAGCAGCCTGTGAAGCCATTTTGGCAAAAAGACATGACCAACTATGGCAGATTGCCCTGGGAATTGTGTTGTTTCGACATCAACAAGGGATCCATGCTCATTTTGATATGGAACAGCCCCGAGGTTCAGCGCTGTGGAAGACACCTGGAATGTCTGAGATCCGTGAAAACACTCTTTGGAATGAGTTTGACATGTGTCGCCTAGGAGACTTAAAGGATCCACAGACACAGGTGCCAATCAGAAAGCGCATGACAGTGTGCTCCACCTCCACTGATATGCATGTGGCTCTCCATGGAAAGCTTTGTACGGGAGAACATCATCACCGACCAATTGCCGGAAGTACCAAGGTGGATGGACACAGTGTCAAGTTGTCTCAATGGACAGAATTGTATCCACAAAAGTTTGCAAGACAAGTAGCCAAAATTCTGATCAATGATTCATCCAGATATCAGCACTCCTATGTTGAAGACAGCGATGAACATCCCACCAAGAAACGCCGGCTTGGAGGTAAGATGAGTCCTCAAGCGATTGAAGCCCGTTTTGGACCAAATGAACCATCTGCAGGTGTCAATTGGCAGGTGGCAATGCAACTGGCCGACCGGTCAGCTCCACGGGTGGGAACTCATGTGGTTGATGCTGGTGATTTAATTCAGGTAGTCCAACAACTGTGCCCATACCACAAGGTCCATCACATAGTGTTATGCCGAGGTACTGACACTGACCGCCATGTAGGACCTAACAGAAGTATGCTACCAGGATTAGCCCCAGTACGCCGACAGATATGCATCAGAAGGCATTCCACTGAGATTCATGTTGATGATTGGGAAACATGGGAAAACCTCTCACACCGTAAGCTTCGCCGACCGGCGACACCAGCCAGAGTGAGCATGACAATCTTTGCAGCAGCCACACCACCCAATGCCGTTCCGAGTGCACCATCGGACACTCAGAATGTTCCTGCCGATGCCTCCAATCCTGGATGTCGCCGACCTCATGAGAGCCTGGAACACTCCCAAGGTGAAGAGACAGCATGCAAACGAGTACGAATCACCATGCCAGAAGACACTCACCATGACCAAGCCACACATGAACAGAATCCCAATGATAACTACCCCCCTCTGTACTACCAGTTTTTTTTTCCTGGGGGTTCAGTACGCTTTTTAAAAAGCACTATTTTCCAAAAATCTAGCAGACAGTGGGTGAGGGTCCCGGGGCATGATATGGGGCCAGGAAAAAAATATCATACCAAAAAAGGCCCAGAATTTTTTTCCTGAAAGCTTCCTGACGTACAGCGACAGGAAATCAGTTTCTGTCTGTTGTGATTGAGGGGGGGTTGATTTATCAGTCTGTGTATGTAAGGCATCAGGAAATCAATCATGAATGACTCTGATAATGGGTAAGTTTGTAGAATTCCTAAGGTTAGTAGCCAGGAATTTGAAGGTGGATGGATCAAATGGGAGTTTACTAGAACATATCTAAATGTCAAACCCCAGGAAAAAATGTACCATGATTAATTGAGTGGGTGTGATTTTTTAAATGACTTTGCACAAGGGGTACAACCACATATGTTCACCTTCACCAACCAAAAAAGTGACTTCAAGAGGCAAAGGCGCAGGGGTCAAAAATAAAATCCAAGGGGCTGGACCTTTTTTGACTGAATACTTGCGGATGATCTTCAAAGGTTGGCCCACAGGGAAAAAGTCGCATCACCAGGCCAATCATCCACTGATAGGACATGATGGGCCGAATTCAAGAATTTTGTGCCAACGCGCGCCCAAATTGCAAAACACATGTTTTTTTTGCTGAAAATACAGTTGTCCTTGCAAAAGGGTACAGACACACATGTTCAGCTTCACCAACCAAAAAAGTGACTTGAAGAGGCCGAGGCGCAGGTGTCAAAAATAAAATCCAAGGGGCTGGACCTTTTTTTGACTGAATACTTGCGGATAATCTTCAAAGGTTGGCCCATAGGAAAAAAGCCGCATCTCCAGGCCAATCATCCACAGATAGGACATGATGGGACGAATTCGAGAATTTTGTGCCAACGCGCGCCCAAATTGCAAAACAGGCCTTTTTTTTCTGAAAATACATTTGTCCTTGCAAAAGGGGTACAACCACATATGTTCAGCTTCACCAACCAAAAAAAGGTGACTTGAAGAGGCCGAGGCGCAGGTGTCAAAAATAAAATCCAAGGGGCTGGACCTTTTTTTGGCCGAATTCTCGTGGATGATCTTAAAAGGCTGGCCCCACAGGAAAAAAATCGCATCACCAGGTCAACCATCCATAGATAGGAAATGCTGGGACAAATTGAAGAATTTTGTTCCAACGTGTGGCCAAATTGCAAAACAGGCGTTTTTTCCTGAAGATACATTTGTCCATGCAAAAGGGTTGCGCATTGCCGTGGGCATCTGCCGGACCGCACTCGTGAAGCCGTGGACTCTGAAAAACTGCGAGCTGTCAGCCGGGAAGTCAGGTGCCAGGAATTCATTTTTTCCGTATCAGATTGACGGGGGGAAGATATGGCATGTTACCAACGCAAGCATCCAGGAAATAATTTTTTTACTTGGATATCAGAGGGGGTAAATTTATTGGATGTTGGACGTTGGGTACCAGGAAATTAGCAAAGAAAATTCAAAAAGGCGGTTGGAAGTGAGATTTCGGCTTCAGAGGTTAGGAGCCAGGAATTTAAAGCTCTAAAACCTCTCTCAAAGGTTAGGGGTCATAATTTTAGACCAATTTTTTTCTAGGACTGTACCCCACGTCGGAGTACAGACGGGGATGATAACTCCAATAATAACCAGGGTCACCATGAACCTCCAAATACCAGTTCCGTACAACCAGATGAACATGACACTGAGACATCCCAGACTCCACAACAAGTGATCGATTTGGCCAGTCAGAAACATGGACCGTTATTCATGCAACTTTCTAAAGAGGAACAAGCCTGGCTACTGAAGCTGCACCGCAACCTAGGTCACCCGGGAAGTGCCAAGCTACTGGAGTTTTGCAAACAATCGCAGTGCCCCGAACAATTGCAAAAGGCAATTGGCGATCTCAGGTGCTCAACATGTCAGGAGTTGAAAGGTCCCACCATTGCTCGACCAAGTGCAATCCATGAACCATGTGACTTTGGGGATGTAGTATCTATGGACGGGGTAGTTTGGACTAACTCTCAAGGGGATAAGTTTTTCTTCTACTACTTCTTAGACCAGAGCACCATGTTTCAGACAGCCTTGGTTACCCCCTCACACACCACCGAGCAAGCGTGCCGAGCCCTCCTGATGGGATGGTTCAACTGGGCAGGGCCACCCGGCCTACTGTGTGTTGATGCCGGAACTGAACTTAATTCGGATGAGTTTGGCCAGTTCCTCCAGAAACACAATGTGAAAAGCCGCACTTGTGCTGCAGAGGCCCACTGGCAAAATGCCAGAACTGAACGCCATGGGGGAATTTTGCAGGTCATGCTGAACAAGATAGATGCTGAACAACCCATTACAAACTATGACCAGTTAGCTTCAGCTTTGAGCCATGCAACTGGAACCAAGAATCAATGGAGTAGGCATCGTGGCTATCCCCCTGAACTGTTGGTGTTTGGAAAAGGGATTAGAGTTCCCGGATCGGTCACGTCTGACCCGTCCATATCAGCCCATGCAATGGCCATCTCAAATGCACCTGAAGGAATTCGCTTCCGTCAGGACCTTGCAGTACGTGAGGCTGCCAGAAAAGCTTTTGCTGCCGTTGACAATGACCAGACCATGCGTAGGGCCATAGTTCAAAGGAGCAGACCCCACCGAGGGTTCTTCGAAAAGGGAGAATGGGTAATGATGTGGAAAAAGAAAGGTGAAACAGATGGGGATTGGGTAGGACCTATGCAGGTCATCATCCACGAAAGCCAGAACGTGGTATGGGTGACACGCCAGCATAAATTGTATCGTGTTGCCCCAGAACATGTCCGTACCTTGTCAGCCATGGAAGAGTTCCGTAACACCCCTGAAATAAATAACCACCAATCACAAAGCCCCTCCACCGCGGTTCCTGCCAGGGGAGGTGTCCAATTCCATGACCAAATTTCCATTGACCAGAGTCCAACAAATAACTCAAATTCTCACAATCAACAGAGAAACGAGGGTCAAGATGACGGAAGTTCCCATGAATCTGCAGAGACTGGAGCAATCCCCAGTTCCACAATCGAGCCAGTTCCCACTGATGGCCGATCACCTGCTCATGATCAACCAGATGATGAGCCAGAGATTCCTTCCAGCCCATCGGAGAGTCCACAGGACTGGGTTGACGATGTCAAGGATCAAAATCAGTTGGCCATAGAAACACCGGTCCCAATATCCTCAGATGAAGAAAGTGGTTTATATATCCCCGATCGAATTTCCCTTACAGAATGGAAGGTGTCGACCCTCTTACAAATGGTTTATATGGGGTCATTTTGTATTTACAACAAGGTCCTTAACCAGGCCTTTTTGTAACAGGGCACCCAAAAGGCAAAGTTGTGGATTTTCAAGTGTTCATTTTGTAAGAGTTTTGAGGTGCAAAGTCATTTTATAAGACCATCGAGTTTGTCTTTTTGAGTCTTTTTGTAAGCTCAAGATGCTGTTTTTGAACATCAAAAAAACAAAAAAGAACTCAGCAGGGTGTGCAATAACATTTTGTAAGGACATGTCGTCAAGACTAGAAGAGCCTTTTTGTAAGAATATATGCTTTTTAGGCATTGATACAAGTTATTGTTAAGATTTGTACATGTTTTTGATTCGCCTCAATCATTTGATAGCTGTTTTGGCTATTTCCGAAAAGGGCCCAGCCCACAGCCTTGACACATCCCAATGTAGATATGTGTAGATACCTGTAGGAAAAAAACCATATAGACTCCACATAGGTACTATATAGGTTAGGTTCACTACAAAATGCCAAGGTGTTGCTACCCTACAGGGGAGGAGTGTTTATTTTAGGAAGCTTCCTGGGGCTACCAGCACCTTGTCATTTTGTAAGGCACGGTTCAAGTTTTAGGGCAGCCATGGCAGCAATTTTTGGATTTGGTGGAGGCACCAACTTTCTTCTTGGTGTTGTGTTGGCCGAGGATGGCCAAAGATCTTTTGCAAGTTGTAAGTGTGACGACGTTCATGGTTATCTTATGTGTTTTTTTTGTACATGTTCTTTCGTGTTCAATTTTTATTTTTATTTTTGGTACTCATGTGATAATACAAACGCGAGACATCATAAAAGGAGTTCTGGTAGGCAATGAGGCCAAAGAAGCAAAAATACAAAAAAATAAAGCAAACCAAAAGGTGGCAAAAAATGGAATCCTTACAAAAAGGCTGCTTGAAAATCAACGAGTCCGGGAAAACCAGAAACAGGGAACCAGAAGTTGTGTCCTTACAAAATGATGCCTGAAAACGCCATCTAAAATCACAACTTCTTATAAAAAGGTCATCGGCAAATGTACGACTTCCATATTCGGAAGAAAGTCGTCACCTTATAAAATGGGGTGGGTGTTTGAAGTCGAATGAGGGTGCTAAAACCCTATGCTTTTTGTAAGGGCCAAAACTCGTAAAAACCGACCCTTTTTGTAGGGTTTTTCAAAGACCCAGGGATTTATACTACAAAAAGCCTGGTGCGACACCTCCCCCCTAATTCGAAGGAGGATGTTTATATGTTGAAGAAGAAAGCTGTTACCACTTGCAAGAAAACCAGATGTATCAGTTTGAAGTGAATGTGAACCAGAGGGATATTGACCACTGGAAAGAAGAAACCCGACCACAGGAAATGGCTTTCTTGGTGTCAGCAGCGAAATGCCAACGAAGTGAAGTGAAGATCTCCAACTTGAATGCAGCCGATAGGAAACTTTTTGAAGAAGCAAAGAACAAAGAAATCAACAGCTGGTTAGCCACCGAAACAGTGACTAGGATTCTCCGACACCAGGTTCCACAGGAGAACGTGATGCGATGCAGGTGGATTCTCACATGGAAGGATGTGGACAGCGTGAACACTCCAGGATCCACCACAGTTTCCAATAATGCTGCCCAGAAAGTTCCCGCGCGACAGGTGCCAAAGGCCCGACTTGTAGTGCTTGGATTTGAAGATCCAATGGTGGATCAGATTCCCCGTGACAGCCCAACGATGTCAAAACTTTCACGAGTTCTCATCATGCAGCATGCTGCGAGTATGCACTGGGATATTCACAGTTTTGATATCAAGACGGCATTCCTGAGGGGAACTGAGGAAAGTAGCAGAGTTCTTGGAATGGAACCACCACCAGAGATGAGGGAGAAACTCAGGTTGAAACAAAACGAAATTGTCAGACTCCTGAAAGGTGCGTATGGTAGAGTGGACGCACCATTCCTTTGGTTCCGAGAGTTGAAACAAAGCCTTGAACAACTAGGATTCTGCTCTGCACCATTTGATCCATGCACTTTTGTACTGAGGGACCAACATCAGAGGACTGAGGGCCTTATTGGAATCCATGTTGACGATGGGTTGTGTTGCGGTTCACCGAGATTCCATCAGAAACTTGCAGAACTTGAAAAGAAATATCCTTTTGGTAGCAAAAAGAGCAGGGATTTCACTTTCACCGGGTTGAAGATCACTCAAAAGGAAGACTATGCAATTTGGGTCAACCAAGAACAATATGTCAAAGACATTCATCCCATCACAATTTCAAACGAACGCAAAATAACTCCAAATGAATCAGTGAATGAAACAGAGCGCCAAGGGCTTCGGGCCTTGGTTGGTTCCCTCCAATATGCCGCCACCAACACACGCCCAGATTTGTGCAGTCGCTTGGGATATCTACAAAGCCACATTAATAAAGCCAAAATTTCCACTTTACTTGAAGCCAACAAAATACTCCATGAAGCCAAAGTCAATAGCAATGTGACCATCAAAATACAATCCATTCCAATCAATGATCTCAGGTTTGTAGCATTTTCCGATGCCTCTTTTGCGTCCGAAAAGACATTGGACTCACACCAAGGGATGATCATCATGGCCAGTCACAAGAAGATTGGGGAAAATAAAGGTAGTCCAGTAAACCCAATTGTATGGCACTCGAAAAAGATTCAAAAGGTTGTCGTGAGCACGTTGTCGGCAGAGGCAATGTCACTGGCAGGAGCGGTAGACATCCTTTCATGGACTCGCCTATATTGGGCCTGGCTGAGAGACGGCGGTTTCAAATGGCAAATGGCAGACGAAGAGCTGCTCAAGCTGCCACCGGCATTTGCGGCAATCCCTCCAACAGATGAGGAAAAATCCTCAACACCACCACTACCAGTTCAAGATATCCTCAAAACCCATGAGCAATAAAGCCCAATCAATCATAACCACAGACTGTAAATCACTTTATGACCTCATAAGCCGCCATGCACCCCCAAGCTGTCAAGAGTTTCGAACGCTGTTGCAGGCCAAACTCATCAAAGAGCATATCAACAACGGAATCCAAATCCGTTGGGTCCCCTCTCAAGCACAGTTGGCAGATGCATTGACAAAAATCATGGATCCCAACATACTGCGTGAATGCTTAGCGATCGGCCGCTACAGTCTCCATGACGAGGCACAGATATTGAGAGCCAGATCCGACTCTCGAACACGATTGCAATGGTTGAGAAATATGTCTTCAGGTTCCCAAGGCGATCAAGCACCAAAGTGAAAGAAAAGCCAAGTCGTCTTAACATTTTGATTTTGCTTGAATAATCCAAAAGGGGTTTTGCGAATCCAAGATAACATTCCAACCTCTGCATCTCGAACAAATGTAGAGAACAGAGTGAATCACGAAATGCTGCCTGTTCGAGATGTATCAGCTTGCAATCCCGGATCAGCCACATGTCCACTGCAGCCAATAGGGGTAAGGCTCAGGTTGTGCCGTTGGTGGGTGGGATCATTCGCTTGCAGCCATTGGAAAAGGTTGCGGTTGGTCGCTGGTGCAGGGCGCCATCATTTGGGAATCCATTCATATCTTGTCAGGGACATCACCATTTTCTTAGCTTGTCGGGGACAAGGACACCATTTGGCATCTAGGAGACAGGGTTCTCTGCTTTTGGTTTGGCAACTCCCTACCATATCCTTCGAGAGTATACATGTAAATACATATGTATATATATATACATACATATGAATGTAAGTGAGAAATAAACATGTATACATATGTGCAAGAAAATATGTCCATTTATATGTATATAATCGTGAAAATAAATGTATACACACATAAATATATATATACACATGTTTATATACATATATGTTTATATACATATATATATATGTATCTAAATGTGAATGTAATTGTATATGCATATATATATAGTTATCCCAGCCAAACCCCGAAGTTCACGAAGCATACATGACGTGAGCAAGTTGACAAGGACGTTAACATCCCCCACCCACCCAAACCCCGAAGTTCACGAAGCATACATGACGTGAGCAAGTTGACAGGGACGTTAACATCCCCCTCCACCCAAACCCCGAAGTTCACGAGGCATACATGATGTGAGCAAGTTGACAGGAACATTAACACCCCCCCACCACCCAAACCCCGAAGTTCATGAAGCATACATGACGTGAGCAAGTTGACTGGAACGTTAACATCCCCGCCACCCCAAACCCTTTAAAAAAGCGGTTTCGTTACCAGTTGCCTGGGGATGGCGGTGGGTCTTAAAAAAGGGCACGCCTACGCACAGATAGAGAAGAAGTCGCTAATCATGGCCGGCACACATTCATTTTTTCCGCAGAAACCATCAGCTCACTGACAGAACTTCTTCGCCTGACCATCTGGCGGAAGAGGGAATTGAGACCTGAATTGCCCGTGAATGCAGACGCCTTGTCTTCTTATGCAAGGCATTTGCACCTTGCAGCTTCCAACATGCGAGGGAGCGCATGGATGTGAGCAGGTCAGTAGCCCAAAAGCCACAATTGGAAGGATGTTTGAGTGGTGTTTATCCGCGGCAGTGGTCAAGCCATCTCTGAAGCCAATGACCCCCTGGAAAATTACCAAAGCTTCGTGCCATTTGCCACGCATTTGCCACGCATTTGCCACGCATTTGCCACGCATTTGCCACCAGCCTTGGGAGGTTGGAGAGATATGTGGGATTTGGCTGGTCAGGTCGTGGCAACTCTTCGAGCAGAGAGGTCCCACCCAGGCAGAATTACAACACCTGAAGGCATGTGTTTCCATATGCTGATGCAGATGATGCAGGGTCAGCTAGGGTGAAACCACACTACGTCACTACAGTAGTGAAAAACATGTGGAATGTTGATGAATGTTGTGGATGTACGTGCCACGTTGGAAGGCGCGAGCATTGACTGAGATGGCAGGAATGTTCTTTCACATTCTTTCACCATTTTGTCAATCCTGATGGACGGAGGTGCTTACTCCTTATGGGTATCTCTCAAAACTCCCCCCACCAAACCGGTTGCGCCGGTTGGATCATTTCGTGGATCTCGCCATTTTAGGCAGATCGTGTAACGCATGCCCAAGAAGCCCTGGGTGCAATCTCTTCCGATGAGGACATCCGTCTGATCAATTCAAACATTTTACATAAATCATCATAAATCTACGTATGTTCCTTTCTTTTATAATATTGGAGACAGATAGGACGTCTCTGGTGGTGGATCAGTGGCCCATGCAGTTTTCCACGGCTCTTCGTCAGGAAGCTGCACGTGTAGCCCGCCACACTTTGGAGGAAGTGCAGCTCCAAGACATCGAAATTGGATGGTTTGATGCATCTAAAGACAACAATCTCTTCAAATCTGCTAGAATTACCAACGTGGGCCACAGCCACCCAAGCCGGAACGGGTGCAGAATTATGAATTATAAATTAATATAATAAATTATATTATACATCCATACTGTAATTATGTTTACCAGTGTCTTGTGAATCAACAGGTAGCCGGGGCAAGTTTGAATGTCAGCCTTAGGCTGGACGTAGAGCATTGGACTCCTTCCAGCGGCGCATGCAAGAAACACGCCAACCTGTCTTGGAAGAGGCTCCATTGGGGTTGGATCTGACCACAATTGGCAGTCTGAAATGCTGCAGTAATGACCAAAATCCATCCAAAAATGTTCTTGAGTTGATGATTATTAGTGATGATTAGTGTATACTATGTGATAACTCAGACAGTTGTTCCCGTCAGAACTTCTGTCCTTGCCCCCAGCTTATCCTAAGGATTTGTGACATGGACTGACTAAATCATACTGAAGCCCGGACAAAGATTCCAGTCATCATTTGTGTGTGGTTCATCATTTGGGCGGTCCCAAAACCTGGAAGGTTCATCTTCAATTGGTATTGCAGTTCATCCCCATTTTGACCAGTGTTTTTGTCGGTTTGGCCCCTATCATATAGGTACACACACACACATATATATATATATGGGCCTGTCTTTTTTTGATGCGTGCAGTTTTTAGTAAAGGCAGGAAGTTCGATTTGCGCGAATCATACCCCCGAATCATACCCCGAATCATACCCCCGAATCATACCCCCGAAATCTGCGAATCATACCCCTAAAAAATCAGGATTATGAATGTTTTTTTTTGGGATCGTTTGGGATTGCATTGGCCTCACTAGTTATAATGGACCTGACAAGCTAATTGACCAGTGTTGGCGAATCTTCTCCACGCGCACAGAGTCTCATCATTATCCCTAAGCTGGCTGGCTCTGGGTGGCTGGCTGGCTGGCTGGCAACCAAACCAAAACTCCGTCGAAGAGGAACATAAGCCTAAGCGTAGCTGAGCTAAAGGTACATGAGAAGAACATCCAGAAGAGACGCCGGCAGGCCGGCGGATATAAATCATAGATGTGCATTGAGATCTTCACATTCTTCATACTCAGGTCCTGTCCAAGGTCGTCTGGCAGGTCGAGCCATTGCAGCCATTGACAAAGTAGCAATCGTAGTAGGTTGACGGTGGGAAAAAGAGACTCAAGCAACAAAGCTTCCTGAATTCAAAAAAAGATGGGTTTCCGAATCATACCCCGAATCATGCCCGAATCATACCCGAATCATACCTCAAACTTCCCAATTCTGAACCTTGGTACATTTGCAAGATCAGAACTTGTGTTTTGTGAGCTCTTTTCTTTGCAACCATTCGCCACGGGTCCTGCTGCTTCTGAGAAAAATCCGACAACAGCACCCTGCAGCGCGCAGCAGCACCCTTCACTAGCACCCTTGCAGCACGAGTTGGGTACAGTACGTACCCTCCTTGCAGCACCCTGAAGCATCACCCCTTGCAGCAGCACCATGAGACCCATATACTCCATGTATGATATAAATGGCATTAATTAGCAACATTCGGACGATTTTGGGAGTAAGTATAGGTACATAAAGGGCCGCGAATCATACCCACGAATCATACCCACGAATCATACCCCGAATCATACCCGCGAATCATACCCCCTAGTCAAACTTCCCGGGTTGGACACGGTATTTTGAGACGTCCCCATATATATATATACACATAATTGTACATAGATATGCACTTATATACGTCTCTCTCTCTCTATATATATATATATACACATACATACACACACACACACTATATATATATATATATCTATATATATATATATATATATGATTCTATATCTCTATCTATAATTCCAGATATACTTGTGCCTATCTCATACGCATATACATGCCATTTATATCTCATATAAACAATATAATCTCCACATTTCAAGCGTGGCGGCACCAGGAAACCCACAAGCTGAAGTCCAAGGTGAACGCCACGCTGCCCGTCGATCCGGCCCTCCGTGGCCTGGAAGACCTGGCAGCCCGGAAAGCCCAGCGGGATCCAGCGGGAGCCATGGTAAAATCATGGTAAAATCATGGTAAATCCTATGGTTAATGGTGGAAAATCCTATGCTTAATGGTGGAAAATCCCATGGTTAATGGTTAATAATCAAATGGCTGCCGAAAAAAATGATTGGGAAGGATTACACTTTATTTTGACACTTGGGTGTACATCGTCCCTGCCATTTGAATCCATTTGTACTGGAGGTTAGCAATCCGTGGGTTGACATCATCTGAATTTATCACGAACTTGCCGATTCAAACCTCCAGGAAACCACCAGGGCCAAAAATTGTTATCGGGAGTGTTTTGGCCGCTTCTGAAATTGGAGAATACCTGAAGTTAGTAAATGCTTGGTGTTGAGGTGTACATATCTCCAATCTCTGCCAGTTTTAAGGTGTCCCAAACCAGTTATCAACCATTGCATGATTGCCTTGGCCATCATCCTGACCCTTGACATGGCTTCCCATCATCTGACGAGTGGTGTTTTTCTGGATGGGAGGCATCGTCTCAGGTACTCGCAAAAAAGCTGCAGTTGAGAAAGAATACATTGGAGGTCAACTGAACTTTCCTGCGGTCAAGAAAGGTCATGTCGCAAGACGCACAGAAAAGAATCAAAGTGGTGGGATGATAGAATGAATGAGCAACAGAACAGTGTTTTGAATACCATCTGGTTATTTAACATAGCCATGGAAAATCATCATTTTTAATAGGTAAACCATCTATAAATGGGCCATTTTCCATGGCTATGTTAGATAACCAGAGGGTATATTAAAATCATTCTCCAGGCGGGGCCATTGAAGGTATGCCAAGCGCTGCAGAGGGTTTGTTTTGTAATTAGTATTGTAGAGTATCTTCCCCATTAAAGCAGGCCACTGACATTGATACCCCCATTAAATCCCATGAAGTCCCCATTCATCCACCATTTTGGTTGGTTACATCCCATTAGATATCCCCATTCCCCATCATCTCCCCATTCTATCTCCATTTTCCCCAGTTCAATCCTCGCCGGTCGCCGGTCGCCAGCAAAATTTGGGAAACCGATTGAAAAAAGATCGGTTTGGACCTTGGATCCTGATGGTCGCCATGGGGTCCAACCAAAAAAGTATCGATTCACCATTCAAGTCGAATGTAACAGATAGATCCATATCGAGTATAGATTCACTGTATAGATATAGAATGATATATATATATATATTCAAGTTTAAGTTATTCAAGCTGATTCACAATATAATATCTATGTCATATCTATGTTATCCATACAGTACAGTCTATACATGTCTATACAACATAATGAACATGATGTATATATAATATACTTATTTAATTGTTCATGTGATATATCCATAGGATGATGTTTCCATTCCAGAATTGAACACTTGGTTTCACCTGTCTGCAACTTTTGGCGATGACCAAGGCAGAGCGTCCTGGTTGAATGTCTTATTGATGTGACGGCGACGATACAAAACGTTTGGAAACTCAGTGGCGGAGTGTTTGGACTAGGACGGGAAACCAAGACGGAGGTTTTGCGAAGTATTCCCAAAGCAGTTCTTGCATCTTTTGATTGTTTTTGAGTCCCGAATATTGGACTTTCTTATTCATGAATATTCATATATCTAGGCACCCAACTGCATAAGGAAACATATTGAAACAGGTCGTGACCTGGTAGCACAGCCCACGAGTTCAGGTTTGCTTCCATACCCAGGTGGCAGTCTTGGGGGTGACCATCAAGGGTGAGATTGACACCTGTAAAGCTACAGGCGTGGCCGGGCCGGTGAGGCCGGCATTGATATTTTGATACATTTTAGTTGATTTTGCCTTATGATTCTGGATGTTTCTGTGCATGGTCCATGGTCCGAAACAAATTCCTTTTGGGGTCCGACGGTCCTAATTTGGGTTTGCACCACACTTAGGGCGCAGAGGGATGCCTGGCACAGAAATGACCATACTTCTTGTCCTCCAACTAAGTCGTTGGAAAGGTTTGAGACCCGAAGCTCTGGTTTGCTAATTTTAAAGATTTCAAAGGATGTTGCGGAACATGGATATGCCTTCAGATGTGGAGCTACCATCCAACAACAGCCTTGAGAGATTTTACGACCGCAGCTCCGGTCCTTCCAATTTGTTGCCTTTTTCAGGTTCGAGCCCAATGATGACCCGCCTGGATAAGCTTGCGGCCTGGCGTAAGCATGCTTGGCGAGTCAAAATTCCAGGTGACTTCCTGAAAGGACTTATCAGTTGGACTGGTTGAAAGCATGGTCTAGAGGTTTGCGAGTCAAAACTTGAATTCGGAATGATTTAAGGAATGATTTGGACAGGTTGAGGCGGAAACACCTTGACTCAAAGACGGCTGGGGAGGGACCAACTGAAGAATCCACTTCCTCTATGTTCCAGTTCAATTCCAACCACAATCAGGGATTGCCCACTTAGGATCTTTCGTGTAATCGCTTTTGGATGCTTTTGGTCTTGTAGAACTTCTTGTCCTTTTGATTTCGATTGGTTCTCGTTATTATTCGTTCCGAAATCTATGCCTTGCGCTGTTTGCAAACAGTTTCAGCATGTTTTAAATCTGCCTCTTTTATCCTCTTTTGGCAAGTTCCTGTGTCCGCTGGTGCGCTAACAATCACCTGCCATGTCACTTTCCCACAAGCCCCTGGTGCTATCTCAGAATTCAGGAACCAGGGGGCCAAGCCATAGATGGTTGGGAGGAAACGGACATTGCAAAGCTTGCGTGTTTCCTCAACAGTGCCTGGGCATGGTCGACCACATGAACATAGTAACTATCATAGTTCCCCACTGAGCCTCTTTAGGTGCAGACTCATCCCGTGACCCAACATAAACATGCAAGAATGATTAAGAAATATTAAGAATGGGCTGAGCTTATTTGGCGTGACCGTAGGACCCCTTCCATGTGTATTCCGATGAAACTTGCAGGCAAAACGAGTTTCAAGTTTCAACATTTCCGAGACATGGTATGAACGGTATGAACAGTATAAGTATGAAGCGATAGTATTTCTGAATCAACTTCTGACACATGAAACTGAACATGGCTCCACTGGTGCCAAGCCAAAAAGCCTTGAGTCATCTTGAGTCGCTTGAAGCCTGCAGTGTGATGGTTGCGAGGTGACGGATTGGTGTTTGTCTTGTCCAACTTGGCCACAGCCGTCGGATTCGCTGCAGGCTTTGGAGATTGTAATGACATGATGTCCACTCTTGGCTATGTTGAGAAAAGAATGCCAGATAGATGTAGGCATGTGAAGACCCATTCCGTTTTCCGGGCGATTCTACACTGCAAATTACAACCATTTCAATTTCTGAACTGTGGAAGTGATTGGAGTGATTGAGTTGTTAGTACTGTTAGACGCTTCATGGCTTGCATAGTGATGAGATGTGATGAGCCTAGGCAACTGCGCATATACCATTGAATTGCCGGACGCCGCTTTTCAGCCGGTGTACACAGTGCCTTGGCATTCGGGGACATGGAAAAACAATGGACGCCCTTGGGCGATCAGACATGATTACCATTGATTACCTAAATTTCCTGAAGTCCTGTGTTCAAGTGGTGTGCAAACGCTTGGAGGGCCTTCCGTTGGACAGAGTCATCCAGCAATCTAGCATCATGGCATATATAGCATGCCAGTAGTCATCAGATCTTTGAAGCAGCTAACAAACATTCTTAACAACATCTAACAACATGCCATCTTCGTTCGTTGCCCGAACTTCCAATCTCGCGATCTCAGCACAACAATAGCGTCTACTTCGACCGTCTCTGCGCCGCGAACATCGCCTCCACTGTGAACGTTGGATGCCCAGGGAGATGTCAAAGGGGGGACCGATGGGGACCGGGTGGATGATGGAGCTGAGTCCTGCTACTCTAGAGGAAGTCTCATGACCGCAATGTCAGGCTTAGAGACTTGCCTTAGACACAGCGCTAGGGCCGCTAGGGCGCTAGGGTCTCGTTTTGGTTTTGTGCCTGGAAATCTATGGGCACCCTCTCTCTTCCAACGTGAATCTATCGCTGTCCAACTGGAATGAGTGCTGAAACATCTCCAACTTCAAAGTTGAGTAGCCAAACCCCAGACGGTGTCAACCAAGGATAAAGAACTTAAAGCATAGGTTTATGCATTCTTGATACCGTTTGTATGAATTCATAGTTGCTATTGTCACCTTTTGGGGGCGTCTCCCGTCAATGGAGCACCGAGGTGGTGTCACAGTTTGCTGCTGCTGGGGCTATGGCTGGAACGTTGGATCACTCAGTGCCCGTTCAGGAAGTCATTGAGACCCGCCAAGAGTTTCCAGCCCAACGGATTTCAGCCACTTTGATCGTCAGGTCGTGTCCAAATGCAAACAGTCCTGTGTGGGAGACCCCAGCAGTTGATGTGGATTGCGCTAGGACAAGAAGATTTGGACGTAGGTGAAAACCTGTGAAGACCTGTACTGTATGTTGCCTCTTCTGCCAAGCTGTTGATACTCAAGATTGAATTGCAGCCATCAAACGGAAGCTTCTGCATCCTTCTGGCAGCTTTCTGGTCGTAAACTCTTTCAGCATTGGCGCTTTTACGTATGGACAAAAGTTTGTAGCAGGTAATCCATACCAAGGTCAGCTCCGGCGAGCACATTTGGCACTGGTGCTAACGACGAGTTTGTGGATGGCTTCACGGAGCCCGGTGGTGGGGCATTATACTGGAGGGTTCTAGTACAGGGCCCTCTTGCCCGTAGCATTTGATGCTAGCAATGAGACAAGGTCAAGGTGCCAGTAGAGTATTTCTTGGTAGGCGGAGCAAAGTCAACGTGATCAATCTCTGTGAAGCAGCCGCAGCCGAGATTCATTGCTTGCTGTTTATTGCTGTTTAGTTAGTGTTTGATTTTATACATTTGCTCAAAATGCAAAAGTTGGTAAAGCAAGTTTCGGAGCCGTGTCCATCAGCTGATAGCGATTCAGCCCCAGTTCTAAAGGATGCCTATGATGCTGGTGGAATCCGACGCCTGAGTGCAGAGCAACGCAAATTGCTTGGTTCTGCCGGAGGGGGTCAACCCGCATTAGGAACTGGCGAAACAGGCGCGGCTCCGTGGAGACCTGGTAGCGTCGCGCCTTGCTATGGCAGCTATGGTCAAGCCATCAACTTTTTCAGCTTTTGATCCTGTCTCTGCGTCTCTGCGTCTCTGGCCTTGCCGGAGAATTTCCATCTGAACATGACATGTGGGTGGCAGGTAATGCACTTGCATGCTTGCTGGCTGCAGAGGGAGCTTCTCAGCTTTGTTTAGTCCAACGTTGGTAGGCTCTCCTTGGGCTTATCCTTGTGCTTTTGCTGATTTCCCTTGTGGGTAAGCACCAGCCAAGTTTTTCCGGGTGTTTGTTGGGCCAAGATCTTGCAGATTGTTCTGGAAGATAGCAGAATCAACAAAGCAGCAAGAAAACATGAACATCTCACTCTCGCCATGCTGCCTTTCCATGTATCAATGACAAATCTATAGCCTCTTGTCGCATGTAAATCGAAACGTTTTCTGAAGGATACTAAATAGCCACGCTTGCTTCCCTTCTTAAATTCTTTTATCATACCCCATAGGCTCTTCTTTAAACATCGAATTTAGATGAATTTAGCATTGTTTGTTTTGACGAAGCTTGCTCAGGTTCTTTTTAGCATCATGCAGATTGGTGTCGAGCTGGACCACGCTTTCAGGCTCAACTGCAAAACCGGCTACTCGACGATTGAGGATTATTAAGATTTCCTAGGGCAGAAATCCTTCCCACGGAGCTTCAAGTTTAAAAGCGCTGATGCCTTGGGGTTGACAGACTGCACTGCAGTCACCGTACAGACATTTGTTTCTTGCATTGAGATTGCGGTTGCAAGGCATATGTGTGGAATGTTGAACCAAAATGTCCACCGGACATTTTGGCTCAAGCATAACCCAGGTGTGTCACCTGGACAGATTTTGAAAAAGGTTACGTTTGTGTATTTCCTTTCGCCCGTTCTTCGAACATGTCGTGTCCGTCGGGCGACGAGTGGGAGATGATCTCCAATGCTCTGATCAAGGATCAGGACGAAGCAGCCGACCTCCTTGCGCGACCTCCGGGAGAGGAAGTGTGAGCTGAACTCCAAGCAAAAATGACTGCCTTGCAAGACACCATCAACAGACTGTCCATGCTGGGGATCCGTGGCGCGACAATGACACAGGATGATGCGATGGAGATTGAAGGAGAACCAGTGGCGGACCCAATGGAGACGGGGGATATACTCCTCGAGCTGGCATTGGCATGAAGGCAGATGTGTGCGGAGGCCACCCGGAAGCTGGACAGGTGCCGCAGGCCCTGAAGGCGGAAGGTGCCGGATTCGTGCGCCCAGAGGTTCAACCTCTGATCCACCAGCCAGTTCGCTGGCGATTGGATCCCGAGAACCATGCATTTGGCAAACTTGTTGCTTTCCCGGACTCTTTTCCCAGTGTGCCAAATTATTTGGTCAACATGTTGCAGTCATGCACGGAAACGGGGCTAGTGGACTTGTTTTCTCAGTTCATGCACCACCCGCTGTCTGAGGCAGTTGTGCGGAGGATCCTGGAAACATACATGCCGATGAAAGCACCATGTCAACAAGAAGCCATCTGGACCATGCGTGCGCAGAAGGGCAAGTCCACAGCGGGATACAGCGGGCCTCGGATCAGCTGACCTCAGAGCCCGACCACTGGGCCAACAGCCCTACACCCACATGTGCAGCTCCTGTACGTCAGGCTGGCCAGAGCGGGCCACTTCCTGTTTCCTGTGCCAGAAGAGTGCCATTTGTTCCACATACGGCGTCCTACACTATGGATGATGTGGTGTGGTGTGGTCCTTGGTCCCGGTGGATGGCAAGCCTACCTGGGTGCAGTCCTCCATGCAGCCCAGTGAAGGGCGCCGCTGGCCCCGCAAGCTCGACTGGATTGGCTCGGGAGGTCGCCCACTCCTTTGATGCCACGCAGATGGCACAACCTACTGGGGCTACTTCATCCTTGGACGAGGTGACCATGGCGGATGCAGTCCCATTGGCGCTCCGGATGAGCATGCGAGAAGAGGTCCTGGAACAGATTGTGGATGAGGACGCCAAGGAAGCGGCCACCCTGATCAAAGAGCAGAAAAAGAATTTGGCGGCGAAGCGATCCCAGGGATTCCAAGTCTTCTATCCGGAAGCGGCCAAGGCCTTGGACCTTCAGCACAAAGCGATCCAGCACACCCATCTTATCCACCAGGAGGCGGAAATGGACGAGGAGACCAAGCGTCAGACAACCGAGATGGGGGAAGGCACGGTGGCCCTCAACCGCTTGGATGAGATCTGAGGATGCCAAGAAGCTAGCGATGCTGACCTGGGCCATGAAGTACCACAAGCAGGGGAGCAGAGAATGCATGCGGGTTGTTGGCGCAAGACCAGAGATGGACCCCCCAGACTTGGCGCTCAAGATCAAGCTCAACCCGGACCAACTGCAGGCCCTGGAGCGCCGTACCCATGTGGACACCCTCATCGTGGACCCAGTCCTCTTCACCCAGGAGGAAGTGCGGGCATGTTTAGGCATGTGTTACCTTCGAGCTATTCTTTGCCTGTCAGGTATTTGCAAGGCATGTTTATTCCGAGCAACTCGCTGCCTGTCAGGTGTTTGCAAGGCATGTTTACGCATGTCTTACTTTGGAGCAATTCACTGCCTGTCAGGTATTCGCAAGGCATGTTTAAGCCTGTCTTATCTTGGACCAATTTGCTGCCTGTCAGGTACCTGTAAGCCATGTTTTGCCGTGTTTTACTCTTGTGCAATTCACTGCCTGACAGGTATCTGCCCGGCATGTTTAAGCATGTCTTACTTTGGAGCAATTTGCTGCCTGTCAGGTACCTGCAAGCCATGTTTAGACGTGTTTTACTCTCGTGCAATCCACTGCCTGACAGGTATCTGCCCGGCATGATTAAGCATGTCTTACTTTGGAGCAATTTGCTGCCTGTCAGGTACCTGCAAGCCATGTTTAGACGTGTTTTACTCTCGTGCAACTCACTGCCTGACAGGTATCTGCCCGGCATGATTAAGCATGTCTTACTTTGGAGCAATTTACTGCCTGTCAGGTATTCGCAAGGCATGTTTAAGCCTGTCTTATCTTGGACCAATTTGCTGCCTGTCAGGTACCTGTAAGCCATGTTTTGACGTGTTTTACTCTTGTGCAATTCACTGCCTGACAGGTATCTGCCCGGCATGTTTAAGCATGTCTTACTTTGGAGCAATTTGCTGCCTGTCAGGTACCTGCAAGCCATGTTTTGACGTGTGTTACTCTCGTGCAATTCACTAGCCTGGCAGGTATCTGCCCGGCATGTTTTAGCATGTCTTACTTTGAAGCAATTTTAAGCATGTCTTACTTTGGACCTGGGATATTGCCCTTTTTCTCGGTGTCGTTTCTTGGGATTTGACTCCAGGACTGGACTGACCGTGGACACCATGCACTTGCGTTTCATTGATGTTCACTCACACTGTGTGATGATGCACACCGTTCATGTTAACGGTATGATGTGCTGATACTAGGGGGTTTCTTTGACACACTTCAGTTTGGCACCTTGTGATGTCTTTTTCGGTTTTCATTTACTGCGAGCCTACACAAGGGAGCTCATTGCTCAGACAGGGTTAGAAGATGCCGGCATGCCCACAGGGCACTGCACCTCCCTGGCTTCTGACATTCATCAACCGGCATGTTGCACACCCATGAGCATGTTGCTTTTCTTTCCCCACCTGATCCCTGCCCGGCTCAAGTGACTCACTCCCCTTTCTCCCGGGCTCAAGTCCCTCCATGTAGCACAATGGAGCTGTCCCGAGTAAGTGTGGCATTCCAGCTTAGACCCCCCTACACTCGGGGCTGGGACACACTGGGAAGACACCTCTATGATACCTTGGTGGATGAGGGCTTTTCCCCTCGGCAATCAGAAGGCGAACTCCTGGCGGTCTTCTGCCTCCGCAGACGGTACCTGCCAGAGAACTCCAGAAGGTTCACTTGCCCCTTGGAAACTGCAAAGCTTGCAATGGTTCATTAGCATTTTCCAAAGGCATTCGACGTGCTGAAGTTGCTCACAGCCGTGGTCCCACTTTTGAACAAGAGCTGACCCCTGGAATGATTGTTTACTACTACCGCCACACCAAGCACAACAACAAGGCCAGCCAATCCAAACGAAAGCTCCGTTTGAAAAGATGGCATGGACCTGGTTTGCTTGTTGCGATGGAAGGTGACCTGAATGCCTTCATCAGCCATCAAGGTCAACTCAGAAGCGCCTAGCACACCTGCTTCAGCGCCTGTCCAGCCAACCGGTTTGGATCAAGTGGTTGCTGCTCAGCCACTTACCGTGTGGAGATAGCCAATGCCTTGCAGCCTGCCAATCGAGCCAAGCAGACATGTCCCGCCGGACAAGGTTGTTGAGTGGCACTCCCGTTCAGCGTGGCACGCCTGCACCAGGAACACCTATTGGAGAGCTGATGCGTGGCGCTGCGATGTCTTCAAGAGTGGCTGACACTGTTAGAAGACTTGTAGAAGCTGAACACGAGAATGTTGGATTCCCAGAGACGTTCGAAGCTTCACGAAAGAGGCCTCCTGATGTTCAAGTTGAAGAACTACAAGGTGATCAGCCTGCGTTTGAGGCAAGATCTAGACCTGGTCCTGCCGCCTCTGAAGCTGCGGCTCCCCGCCTACTGGCGCCGCATGCCCACAAGGTGGGGGAAGAGCTGCTGACCAATGGCAATGGCCAAAGCCGCAACAACAATGGATCCTCCTGAGCGCAAAGCACACAGCAGGGTCAAGCTCCTTCCGGAGGACTGGCGATTCCAAGTTGCGAAGTTAGAAGGAGAATGGTGGATCAACAAAGTGGGTACCTACGGCATGGCAAGTGCACAACTGTACTGGGGGAGAACAGCGGCTCTCATCCTGAGACTCCTCTACAACATTTTCCCTCAGGTCGACTGGGGTTTTGTGTTTGTGGATGACTTTTGCTGGCTTCTACGTGCTGAAGATGCGGACCACGTGGCCACGGCCATGCTTGCCACCTTGATGGCTTTGGGAGTCCCTTTGATCTGGCAAAAGTCCCATTTGGCAGAGGTCAACACATGGTTGGGATTTGTCATCCACCCAAACATTCCTCAGGTCCAGATGATCGCCACGAAACACACCCTGGTCCTTGAAGTCTTGGAGCTTTTGATCCAGAATACGGCAATGACGACAAAGTCCATTGAAAGCCTTGGCAGACTACAATGGGCCATAGCAGTGTGCCCGCTGACCAAGAGCCTTTTGCAACCATCCTGGGCTTGGAAGATGGGACTCCTTGCTTTGTTGATGAAGGAGCTCTTCACCATCCCATACCAACAACTCTCCCCTTACTTGCCGAAATTCCAATGGTGGGGATGCAGCGATGCGAGTGCTGCAGCTACAGGGGAGGCATACATGGGAGGATGGCTGTCAGATTCTCAGTCGCCTGGCAAGACCCCATATTGGAGGTCCCCACTCTTGGAAAGACAGTACCCTCAGACAAGACCTCACACCGATCAGACCCCAGAGGCACACACCCGAGTGAGCAAGGCTCTCCCAGCACCAGTGGAACACCAAGGAAGGCACCGTCAAGTCACTCACCGCCCAACACTCAGGATACACACAGCAGGGACCACGTCATACAGGTGCCGCTGGCCCTGAGTGCGACAGGTTCACCCAGTGTACCCAAGATCCCCCAGCCGGGGATGAAAAGATCACCACCAGCTTCACCAGAGAAACACAGAGCAAGCAAAGGCCTTCGTGCCCTTTCCTTTCCTTGGCTCTCTAAGACCTTTGGCCTCCTGAACCTGGATGAGGAACACCGACTGAAGGCAAAGAAGCAGGCACGGGAGGAATCCCTGGCGGATACCGCCACCAAACCACAGCGGAAGGCAGTTGTTCCCAGCAAAGAAGTGGTATGGGCCCTGGAAGAAGGGGCCTCCTCCCTGTCGACGGCGGGGATTATAAGGCCAGAGGGTACGATGGTGCCAGGAGTGGAACCACACAAAGTGATGGACTCCTACATCTTGGGCCTGGCACGCTTCCAACTAGGCTGCAGTGCTCGCTTCAATGACCTCCAGCATGTGCACCCCAGGGAGATCCACTGCACCACGGAGACTGTTGAATTGCAGGCATGGCAAACAAAGACAGTTTCGGCAGCGAAGATACGACGCCACCCAGTCCCACTCATCTGCCCCAAGTACAGCTTCTCTGGAAAGGACTGGTGGTCAGGTTTGGTAGCCCTGATACGCAAGCTGACCCAGGAGGAACGGTTCAAAGATATGGACTTCCTGATACCCACAGTCAGCAAAGGCTTCAATGGTGTCATTTGCCGCCCCAGCACTCCGGACCGAGGTCTGAGATGGCTGAAAGAAGCACTCTTCCGGCAAGGCGTCAACAGGGAGCTGATTGACCCACTCACCTGGCACTCATTCAGGGTATTCATCCCGGACTGCGCCTTCCAGCTTGGTGTGCCACGCACCCAGCGCCAGTACCTGGGCAACTGGCTCACAGAATCTACGGCAGACGTCTACACCAGGGAGAAACGCAACGTGGTAGTATCCATTTGGCAGCGGGTAGCCTCCAAAGTGGACACACTCAACATGAAGCCAGGCCGTGAGCGCAGAGAAGACCTCAACCATCCCGATTGGGATGAACCCATCCTTGACCTGGAAGAAGAACCACAAGAAGGACGGGTACCAGTGGACACCCCAGTACGGACACCGGGCAGTAGCATCTGGAGTGCAATCTCCAATGACCGGGATTCCCCGGCCCCGAAGGTCCTATTCACGGAACCTGCACCAGGATCACTGAGAGTGGTATCCTCACGGACCAGAACTACGGCATCAGGCCAATACCGGATCCACCTGCTCAACGGAGAAGGCACGGCCGTTGGAAAGTGGCAGTGTGGAAGACCTTTCCCCGGATGACTTCCGGAATGAAATGGGGCTCTATGGCAAGTGCACCCGGTGCTTCAAGTCCCATGATCTCCCACTGGAGTACCAACAAGGCCCTGCCCAAGTGAATGATGCCCCAGTGGACTCTGACTCCTCCAATGAGTCAGGATCAGACACAGATGACTCAGTGGACACAGAGTCGGACAATGAACACATTGAGCTCCCTTTATCCAGGGTCCCCTGACGGATTGGAAAGGTGCCGCTGGCCCTGTTGAAGATCCCGATGGACACCCGGCATCCTACGGAAATGGCGTGTTGTGCCAGGTCGTCCTCCGGAAATGGCGGAAATCATCGACCTGGCACACCTGGTTGATTGGATTTTGACACTGTACAGGAACAGTACACTGATCCCAATCGAAGGGAACCAGGACAAACTGGCACCAACCCCTGCACCGGAAAATAAGGGCTGTGAGTTGGTGCCTTTGCTGCTCTCCTCACTTGGATCATTTTTCACACTTACATACATTTGTTTCTTGCATTGAGCTTGCGGTTGCAAGGCATATGTGTGGAATGTTGAACCAAAATGTCCACCGGACATTTTGGCTCAAGCATAACCCAGGTGTGTCACCTGGACAGATTTTGAAAACCCACCACACCCACCCTTTGCTGGCACTACTGTGATCACTAAGGGACTAAGGTATGGCTGCACCACCGCCAGCCACGCCACCTGAGGCCATACCTCCAGATCAGCAAGAAGACGTGGAAAGACTCTCCAAGGGCCTTTCAGTGCTTCTCCAAGCAGATCCCATGGCGGATTCAAGGAGAGCTGGCAAGACAGGGCTACACCACAGTTGAGGATCTTGCTGACAGATGGGACAGCCCAGAGGAAGCACGTAACCATGGACCCAGGGAACTTGACTTCACAGAGGGCAACCATGGCTTCACGGCACAATCAACGGCATTCACTGCAATGAGACTCCTCCAAGCGGTCAGGGCCGCAAGGATGTTGGCCACGATCCCGGGGACAGCCCACACTCAAGGAGCACTGCCCCGAAGCACCACACCGGGAGGATCACCCCTGGAAATCTCACTGGACAGACGCACCCTTGAGGAGACGTACATGAAGACCTACAAGGTGAGTAGACCCCGGCTTGAATCACAAGGCAGTGATGCACTCCTCAAGCGACAACACCGGTTCCTTGCAAGAGGAGAGATTGGATTCATCCCAGTGAAGCACCTGATCAGTGCTCTCCCTGAGGAAGGGGAACGCCCCACAAAGACTTCCAAACGTTTCACCCTGGATGGTTGGGAAGGCCACGAAGAAGAGGAAGTCAGATCAAACCCAACCACCCGGAGACAACTTGAGAGGATGCACATGGTCTTCCGCACGACCTTGTTGATGTGCACTGCCTCCGCCCCACAGTTTGCGAACCTGTGCATTACCAAGGAAGAGCTGGACTCATGGTATGAGTGGTTCTATGGGGAGGACATTGCAGGTCGCTCTCCCCCACCGTCGGAGGCAATCCTGCTCTATGCAGAGAGGAATGCATGGAGGAAGATCCATGACATGGTCCATGGTGGCACGACCCTGAGTGAAGCACTTCGCACCATCAAATTGGACCTTTTATTTTGGACCCGTGAAGTTTATGAAAGGGTCAACAAACAGACGGTCAAGACCATCCAAACCAAGGGGAAGGGTAAGACCAAGGTAACCACCCGGCAGGCAACCGCACCTTGGCAGCCTCAGTGGATGAAACCACGAAAAGGGGAACCCAAAGGCAAGGGCACCACCAAAGGAACTCCTGGGGGAAAGGGCAAGACCACCAAGGGAAAGTCAAAGACCCCGGGTAAGCCCGATTGGCCGTCACACTGGGCCATCAAGAACCCCAAAAATGTGCCATATTGCAGGGACTTCCATTTGTATAAGTCCTGCACGGGCCAGTGTGGCCGTTCCCACAATTGTCCAGTCCGAGTTGATGGATGGACATGTGATGCAGCGCCAGGAACTCACAGCACGAGTGAGTGTCCACACGCCCCCAAGTGACAGGAGGCCCAAACAGGTGCCACTGGCCCTGAGCAAGCCTCCTCAACACCGAGGGCTGCATCAAGATTCCCCTCCCCGGGGAAGGACCTCACCGGTCCATACGACAACCCACGTCACGGCACCACGGACCCTGGGGTACACCCTCAGGCGGCACCACGAAAGAGTGAAAGACCACTCTCCCCGGTGGGAACCACACCCAGTCACGGAATCCCGGACCCTGGGGTACATTTGCAGGTGGCACCACAAAAGAGTGAAAGACCACTCTCCCGGGTTCCCGGACCCTGGAGTACACCCCCAGGTGGCACCACACCACGTCACAGCATCCCGGACCCTGGGGTACACCCTCAGGCGGCACCACGAAAGCCCAAATTGCAGGACATGGAGTATCCTGCGCTGGTTCCCCAAACCAGGTGCCCCAAAGCCAGTCAGAGGACGATCAGAGGAACAGGTATGGGGCCTCCCCGGCCTTACACCCAGAGATCAGGAAGATGTGGATAATGACAGCACTCTCCTGCTTCGACAAATGTGCCTCACGTCACTGGCATACCAAGGAGTGGCATCACAGACAATCCCGCACTGCCCAGGATCGTTCCTTGAACACCCCTCTGACCCCAAGGAGACAAGCAAGAGTCCCAATGCCCACAGATGCTCGACCATCTGGAACACCAAGGCATACCAACACTGGGCAAAGACCTTGAGACACCGGCAGGTCAAGTTCGACCAGTGTCAACTAGGACAACTGGTAGCCAAGTCCACCACCCTGTCAACAGACTGGACTGGCATGATTTGTGATCACCCCGGACACCCGAAGCTGGCGGACATTGCCAGCAGTGACCTGAGCAGATACCCCTGGAAGATGATGAAAGGGCTGGCACAAGCCATTGCCATCAGGGCCAGGCCGATTTTACAGAACCCGACACCAGGCCTGCAGGTCACAATCCAGTTTGAGCTCGGCCAGCACCAGCCGATGAAAAGGGGGAGATTCCCCTTCACCGACACGGTCGATGTACACTTCCCAGAGTTCACCGGCAGGGATGACACCAGAGCACACCACATCGGCAACCCGATCCAACCCTGCCACACAGGAGCCGCCGGCCCTGAGTGGAAAAGGATCACTGGAGACACCCAGTCATAGATCCCAAGGATCTAAACGTTCACCTTCCAGATCACCGGCACAGCACCGTGCAAGCAAAGGCCTCAAGGCCCTTTCCTTGCTTAGCTCAGGAACCCACACTAAGGCAGACAACAACTACCAACAAACACCAAGCACCACTTCGACTGAGGAATCTACATCGTTGTGGACCCCTATCTCGATGGAACAGCTCATGCGCACTTCTGACAGGCCCCTCGTGGAGCCCCTGGCCAATGACATCCACCTCTTCGATGACATCGTTATGCTCCATGTGGCCTTCAAATCCAGACCACTACGTGATGGGGGAGGCAAACCATCACCAGGCCGATTGGCCCCGCCGCGCCGAGCACCATCCAGCCTAGGCAGACTAGGCAAACAGATCATGTCGCTGGTTCTCCCAATGGTTCCACAGACCATCTGGTCGGCACAATGTGGAGAGAAACAACACCCATTCCCGGAGGAGCTCCTGAACACCATCCGCACCACCCTGGGCCCACCACCAAATGCCCAACCACCACCAGGCCAACCACTCTTCCTCGAACTGATCCAGGACTTGGCCATCCGTTCAGGGGATCCAGACTGTGCATTCCCAACAGACCTAAGCCAAGGAGTTCCACTAGGAGTCACGACTCCACCACTGCACTCGCCTGGCATTTGGCCACTGAAGTCCGAACTGAAAGGAATGGAGTTTGTTCAACAAGAGTTGGAGCAACCTACGGGGCTTGACAACTACTCATCCGTCAAGGACTTCGCCCCTCAGGTCAGAGCTACCTTTGTAGAGGAAGTCCAACTTGGCATGGTGGAAGGCCCACTCACGAAACAACAGGCAGCCCTACGATGCAGTTGCAGAGAAGAAGACCTCTGCCCGGGCCCCCTTGCAGCCATTGACGAAGGGGACAAGATACGCACCATCTAAGACGGATCAGCTGGTGGGGCCAACAATAACATCCAGAACCAGACAATGGAGAGGACCACAGCCCCCACGGTCCTGGATTGTGTCCAAGCACTCCACTGACTACAAGAGGCAAGCAACTCACAACCACCCACTGTCCCTCACCTGCGGGACGAACCCACTGAAGCACAGCACTGGCAATGGCCAAAACCCAAACAAAAATGGTTTCTACTCAAGGCTGACGTGACCAAGGCACACACACGGGTCAAAGTCCTCCAGCGAGATTGGAGATTCCAAGTAGCAGAGCTGGAAGGAGAATGGTGGATCAACAAGGTAGGCACTTACGGCATGGCAAGTGCTCAACTATATTGGGGCAGAACAGCAGCTCTCATTTTGAGACTGCTGTACAACCTCTTTCCCCAGGTCGACTGGGGATTTGTCTTTGTTGATGACTTCTGCTGGCTTCTACGTGCAGAGAATGCAGGCCACCAAGCCACAGCAATCCTTGCCACTCTGGTTGCGCTTGGAGTACCTCTGAGTTGGAAGAAGACCCACCTGGCAGAGGTCAACGCTTGGTTGGGCTTTGTTATACACCCAACATTCCACAAGTTCAGATGATCTCGACAAAACACATTCTTGCCTTGGAAGTCCTTGAGCTCCTTATCCAGAACACAGTGATGACAACCAAAGCTATTGAGAAGGCTTTGGGACGCTTACAATGGGCAACAGCAGTCTGCCCAATGACCAAAAGTCTCCTACAACCATTCTGGGCTTGGAAGATGGCAGTAACCTCCTCAGGGAGACCACCCAAGACTGTCCGCCTATTGGCACTTTTGTTAAAGGAGCTCTTCACCATCCCCTATCGGCAACTCTCGCCCTACCTACCAAAGTCTTCCTGGTGGGGCTGTAGTGATGCGAGTGCGGATTCCACAGGTGAAGCATACATTGGTGGATGGTTGTCAGATGCTCAGTCACCTGCCCGTGACTCAGTCCACTGGTTTCATTTTAAAGTATCCCCAGAAATGTTCCCTTGGGCATTCAAGGAGGGAAACCCCCAGAAGAGAATTGCAGCACTGGAGCTGCTGGGCACCTTGGTACTCACCCACTGTATTCTGCAAAAGCAGGGCAAGACTGCCGCTGCAGTGAGAATCCCCGTCGGAAGTGATAACCAAGGAAACGTTTTTGCGTTACTCAATTTTGCATCAAAGAAGCCACACACTGCAGCCATTTTGATGGAACTCGTTTTGCATCTTCATGTCGCTGGCTGCTCGTTAGCACCCTGTCATGTTCCTCGGGAACTCAATCAATGGGCGGACGATCTCACGCACCCGCTCTATGGTGGCTTCTCATCAGAGCTCTATCTCGATGTGAGTGATCTTTTTGTACAGCTTAAACTTTTGCCGAGACTCACCTCTCAATTGGATATAGATTTTTCCCAGTTTCCCCACCCATAATCCTGTGACCGGATTTGGTGGGTTGTCCTGTTCCCTTTCACCCTCTCCCACCCCACAGATGTGACCAGTCGATTTGTGAATGGCGGAAATCATCGACCTGGCACACCTGGTTGATTGGATTTTGACACTGTACAGGAACAGTACACTGATCCCAATCGAAGGGAACCAGGACAAACTGGCACCAACCCCTGCACTGGAAAATAAGGGCTGTGAGTTGGTGCCTTTGCTGCTCTCTTGACTTGGATCATTTTTTCACACTTACATACATTTGTTGAAGTTGAGAGGACTCCAGAGATATGTTGGGGAAGCTCCAGGGAAAGTCGCTCCAACTTGCAATCAGGTGCGGGGAAGCAGTCATTTGATTACATTTGCTGAAACGTCAATGTCATAAAGTAAGAACACAGTAAAGTTATCAAAGGGCTCACGCCCCCTGCCGCCGACCCCAGATTCTATTATTATACAGATAGTGTTTGCGCCGCACAGGTGCATGGTTGCGCCGCACAGGTGCAATGTAATGCAATGAAATGGAATGCAATGCGATGTAATGCAATGTAATGCCATGCAATGCAAGGTAATGCAATGCGTAATGGAAAGCAATGAAACGTAATGCAATGCAATGCAATGCAATGAAACGTAATGCAATGCAATGTACTGCCATAGAATGCAATGTAATGCAATGCAATGCATTGCAACGAGAAGCAATGAAATGTAAGGCAATGCAAAGCATTGCAAAGCAATGAAATGTAATGCAATGCAATGTAATGCAATGTAATGCAAAGTAATGCCCTTCAATACAATGCAGCGCAATGCAATGCATTGCAATGTAACGCTCTGAAATGTAATGCAAGGCAATGTAAAACAATGTAATGCAATGCAAGGTAATGCAATGCAATGCATTGCAATGAAAAGCAATGAAATGTAATGCAATGCAATGACACGTAATGCAATGCAATGTAATGCAATGTGATGCCATGCAATGTAATGCAACGCAATGCAACGCATTGCAATGTAATGCTCTGAAATGTGATGCAATGCAATGAAATGTAATGTAATGCCATGCAATGCAATGCAATGTAATGGAATGCAATGAAATGCAATGCAATCTATATAATGCAATGGGATGCGATGCAATGAAATGCAATGTAATGTAACGCAATGCAATGCAATGTAACGTAAGGAAATGCAATGAAATGCAAGGAAATGCAATGTAATGAAATGCAATGAAATGCAATGAAATGCAATGAAATGCAATGGAATGCAATATACTGAAATGCAACGAAATGCAACGCAATGCAATGTAATGAAATGCAATGAAATGCAATGCAATGCAATTCAATGACATGCAATGCAAGGAAATGCAATGCAATGCAATGTAATGAAATGCAATGAAATTCAATGCAGTGCAATGTAATGAAATGCAATGAAATGCAATGAAATGCAATGAAATGCAATGTAATGCGATGCAATGTAAGGCAATCTAATGCAACGAAATGTACTGCAATGCAAGGCAATGCAATGCAACGTAAGGAAATGCAATGCAATGTAATGCAATGCAATGTAATGCAATGCGATGTAATGCAATGTAATGCCATGCAATGCAAGGTAATGCAATGCAGTGCATTGTAATGGAAAGCAATGAAATGTAATTGTAATGCGATGCAATGCAATGAAACGTAATGCAATGCAATGTAATGCCATAGAATGCAATGTAATGCAATGCAAGGCCATGCATTGCAATGAGAAGCAATGAAATGTAAGGCAATGCAAAGCAATGAAATGTAATGCAATGCAATGTAATGCAATGTAATGCAAAGTAATGCCCTTCAATATAATGTAACGCAATGCAATGCATTGCAATGTAACGCTTTGAAATGTAATGCAAGGCAATGCAATCAATGCAGTGCAATGCAGTGTAATGCAATGAAATGCAAAGCAATATAATGCAAGGCAATGCGATGCAATGTAATGCAATGCAATGAAGTGGGACAATGATCCACAGCTGGATAGCATTTGTCATTCTGCTACCGCAGCAAAGAACGAGTCATTGTGCCCCAACTTCGAAGTATCACAAGCGTTTTTTCCGCACCGAAGCAGTGTATACTTCTGAGATGTTCCGGTATGTATCAGATATTTCTAGAGTCAAGTTGGTGCGTTTTTGCTCACTTGCTGTCCTGCGGATCTCTCGTTGGCTCCTACGAGTTAAGATGTGGAATCAACATGAATCAATCATAGGAGCCAGGAGGTGGTCCTGCTTGGCATTCGTTTTTTTGCAACGAAGCACACGAAGCACATGCATTTTAAAGTTTCGTGACGCCCCAAACATGGGCGGGGCGCCGTTCGATTAGCAAGCCGTAGTCTTTTGGCGTAATCAAGCCATGAGTCTTGGGCGGTTCCGAAACAGCAAAACACCATGGCACTGAAGGACGGAAGCGGCGCCTAGCAAGCAGGCTCCAGTGCCTAACGTTGCCTTCTGAGCCGACAAGAAACCAGCTCCAAAGTGCAGCTCCCATGCCCTCAAAACAGCGTCACAGCGACCTCCCAGCGGGCGGTTCCGAAACAGCAACACACCATGGCACTGAAGGACGGAAGCGGCACCTAGCAAGTAGGGTTCACTGCCGAACGTTGCCTTCTGAACCGACAAGAAACCAGCTCCAAAGTGCAGCTCCCATGCCCTCAAAACAGCTCCACAGCGACCTCCCAGCGGGCGGTTCCGAAACAGCAAAACACCATGGCACTGAAGGACGGAAGCGGCGCCTAGCAAGCAGGCTCCAGTGCCTAACGTTGCCTTCTGAACCGACAAGAAACCAGCTCCAAAGTGCAGCTCCCATGCCCTCAAAACAGCTCCACAGCGACCTCCCAGCGGGCGGTTCCGAAACAGCAAAACACCATGGCACTGAAGGACGGAAGCGGCGCCTAGCAAGCAGGGTCCACTGCCTAACGTTGCCTTCTGAACCGACAAGAAACCTGCTCCAAAGTGCAGCTCCCATGCCCTCAAAACAGCTCCACAGCGACCTCCCAGCGGGCGGTTCCGAAGCAGCAAAAGACCATGGCACTGAAGGACGGAAGCGGCACCTAGCAAGCAGGCTCCACTGCCTAACGTTGCCTTCTGAGCCGACAAGAAACCAGCTCCAAAGTGCAGCTCCCATGCCCTCAAAACAGCTCCACAGCGAAGTTCTAGCGGGCGATTCCGAAACAGCAAAACACCATGGCATGCCTGTCTGCCTGTCTGCCTGTCTGCTGTCTGTCTGTCTGTCTGTCTGTCTGTCTGTCTGCACCTAGCAAGCAGGCTCCAGTGCCTAACATTGCCTTCTGAACCGACAAGAAACCAGCTCCAAAGTGCAGCTCCCATGCCCTCAAAACAGCGTCACAGCGACCTCCCAGCGGGCGGTTCCGAAACAGCAAAGCACCATGGCACTGAAGGACGGAAGCGGCGCCTAGCAAGCAGGGTCCACTGCCTAACGTTGCCTTCTGAACCGACAAGAAACCAGCTCCAAAGTGCAGCTCCCATGCCCTCAAAACAGCTCCACAGCGACCTCCCAGCGGGCGGTTCCGAAACAGCAAAACACCATGGCATGCCTGTCTGCCTGTCTGCCTGTCTGCCTGTCTGCATGTCTGTCTGTCTGTCTGTCTGTCTGTCTGTCTGCACCTAGCAAGCAGGCTCCAGTGCCTAACGTTGCCTTCTGAACCGACAAGAAACCAGCTCCAAAGTGCAGCTCCCATGCCCTCAAAACAGCTCCACAGTGACCTCCCAGCGGGCGGTTCCGAAACAGCAAAACACCATGGCACTGAAGGACGGAAGCGGCGCCTAGCAAGCAGGGTCCACTGCCTAACGTTGCCTTCTGAACCGACAAGAAACCAGCTCCAAAGTGCAGCTCCCATGCCCTCAAAACAGCTCCACAGCGACCTCCCAGCGGGCAATTCCGAAACAGCAAAACACCATGGCACTGAAGGACGGAAGCGGCACCTAGCAAGCAGGCTCCACTGCCTAACGTTGCCTTCTGAGCCGACAAGAAACCAGCTCCGAAGTGCAGCTCCCAGGCTGCCCTGTCTGTCTGTCTGTCTATCTGTCTGTCTGTCTGTCTGTCTGTCTGTCTGCACCTAGCAAGCAGGCTCCAGTGCCTAACGTTGCCTTCTGAACCGACAAGAAACCAGCTCCCATGCCTTCTCAGCCGACAAGAAACCAGCTCCAAAGTGCAGCTCCCATGCCCTCAAAGCAGCTCCACAGCGACCTCCCAGCGGGCGGTTCCGAACCAGCAAAACACCATTGCACTGAAGGACGGAAGCGGCACCTAGCAAGCAGGCTCCACTGCCCAACGTTGCCTTCTGAGCCGACAAGAAACCAGCTCCACAGTGCAGCTCCCATGCCCTCAGCTCCACAGCGAAGTCTCAGCGGCGCTTCCGAAACAGCAACACACCATGGCATGCCTGTCCCCCCTGTTTGCCTGTTTGCCTGTCTGCCTGTCTGCCTGTCCGCGTGTCTGTCTGCCTGTCTGCCTGTCTGCCTGTCTGCCTGTCTGCCCGTCTGCCCGTCTGCCTGTCTGCCTGTCTGCCTGTCTGCCTGTCTGCCTGTCTGCCTGTCTGCCTGTCTGCCTGTCTGCCTGTCTGCCTGTCTGCCTGCCTGCCTGCCTGTCTGTCTGTCTGTCTGTCTGTGTGTGTCTGTGTATCTGTCTGTCCTGCATTTTACACATGCTCCACTACCTAACGTTGCCTTCGACCGACAGAAACCCTCCAAAGTGCAGCTGCTCCATGCCCTCAAAACAGCGTCACACAGCGACCTCCACGGCGGTTCCGAAACACCAGCAAACACCATGGCACTGACGGACTGAAAGCGGCGCTATCAGCAGGGTCCACTGTCACTGCCTAACGGTTCCTTCTGCACCGACAAGAAACCACTCCAAAGTGGCGCTCCCATGCCCCTCAAACAGCCCCCCTTTTGTGTCCTGAAGGACGGAATCGGCCCCTAGCAAGCAAGGCTCCACTGCCTAACGTTCCTTTCTGAGCCCGAACAATAAACCAGCTCCAAAGTGTCAGCGTCCCAGGCTGCCCTGTCTGTCTGTTGTCTGTCTGCCCTAGCAGCAGGCTCCACTGCCTACCAAGTGCCTAACGTTGCCTTCTGAACCGACAAGAAACCAGCTCCAAAGTGCAGCTCCCATGCCCTCAAAACAGCTCCACAGCGACCTCCCAGCGGGCAATTCCGAAACAGCAAAACACCATGGCACTGAAGGACGGAAGCGGCACCTAGCAAGCAGGCTCCACTGCCTAACGTTGCCTTCTGAGCCGACAAGAAACCAGCTCCGAAGTGCAGCTCCCAGGCTGCCCTGTCTGTCTGTCTGTCTATCTGTCTGTCTGTCTGTCTGTCTGTCTGTCTGCACCTAGCAAGCAGGCTCCAGTGCCTAACGTTGCCTTCTGAACCGACAAGAAACCAGCTCCCATGCCTTCTCAGCCGACAAGAAACCAGCTCCAAAGTGCAGCTCCCATGCCCTCAAAGCAGCTCCACAGCGACCTCCCAGCGGGCGGTTCCGAACCAGCAAAACACCATTGCACTGAAGGACGGAAGCGGCACCTAGCAAGCAGGCTCCACTGCCCAACGTTGCCTTCTGAGCCGACAAGAAACCAGCTCCACAGTGCAGCTCCCATGCCCTCAGCTCCACAGCGAAGTCTCAGCGGGCGGTTCCGAAACAGCAACACACCATGGCATGCCTGTCCCCCCTGTTTGCCTGTTTGCCTGTCTGCCTGTCTGCCTGTCCGCGTGTCTGTCTGCCTGTCTGCCTGTCTGCCTGTCTGCCTGTCTGCCCGTCTGCCCGTCTGCCTGTCTGCCTGTCTGCCTGTCTGCCTGTCTGCCTGTCTGCCTGTCTGCCTGTCTGCCTGTCTGTCTGTGTCTCTGTGTCTCTGTGTCTGTCTGTCTGTCTGTCTGCATTTAGCAAGCAGGCTCCACTACCTAACGTTGCCTTCGGAACCGACAAGAAACCAGCTCCAAAGTGCAGCTCCCATGCCCTCAAAACAGCGTCACAGCGACCTCCCAGCGGGCGGTTCCGAAACAGCAAAACACCATGGCACTGAAGGACGGAAGCGGCGCCTAGCAAGCAGGGTCCACTGCCTAACGTTGCCTTCTGAACCGACAAGAAACCAGCTCCAAAGTGCAGCTCCCATGCCCTCAAAACAGCTCCACAGCGACCATCCCAGCGGGCGGTTTTCCAACAGCAAAACACCAATGGCACTGAAGGAACGGGAGCGGCACCTAGCAGCTTTCCACGTCCCTAACGTTGCTTCTGAGCCCAACAAGAAACCAGCTTCCAAGTGCAGCTCCCCAGGCTCCCCTGTCTGTCTGCTCTTCGTCTGTCTGCACCTAGCAAGCAGGGTTCACACTCCTAACGTTTTGCTTTCTGAACCTACCGAAACCACGCCGCCAGAGTGCAGGGCTTCCCATTCCCTCAAAACAGCTCCACAGCGACCTCCCATCGTGCGGTTCGCGAAACAGCAAAACGCCCTGGCACTGAATGACGGAAGCGCAACCCTAGCAAGCTGCGCCACTGCCTAACGTTGCCTTCTGAAGCCGCAAAACCAGCTCCAAAGTGCAGCTCCCATGCCCTCAAAACAGCTCCACAGTGACCTCCCAGCGGGCGGTTCCGAAACAGCAAAACACCATGGCACTGAAGGACGGAAGCGGCGCCTAGCAAGCAGGGTCCACTGCCTAACAACCGACAAGAAACCAGCTCCAAAGTGCAGCTCCCATGCCCTCAAAACAGCTCCACAGCGAAGTCTCAGCGGGCGGTTCCGAAACAGCAACACACCATGGCATGCCTGTCTGCCTGTCTGCCTGTCTGCATGTCTGTCTGTCTGTCTGTCTGTCTGCACCTAGCAAGCAGGCTCCAGTGCCTAACGTTGCCTTCTGAGCCGACAAGAAACCAGCTCCAAAGTGCAGCTCCCATGCCCTCAAAACAGCTCCACAGTGACCTCCCAGCGGGCGGTTCCGAAACAGCAAAACACCATGGCACTGAAGGACGGAAGCGGCGCCTAGCAAGCAGGGTCCACTGCCTAACGTTGCCTTCTGAACCGACAAGAAACCAGCTCCAAAGTGCAGCTCCCATGCCCTCAAAACAGCTCCACAGCGACCTCCCAGCGGGCGGTTCGGAAGCAGCAAAACACCATGGCACTGAAGGACGGAAGCGGCACCTAGCAAGCAGGCTCCACTGCCTAACGTTGCCTTCTGAGCCGACAAGAAACCGAGTGCAAAGTGCAGCTCCCATGCCCTCAAAACAGCTCCACAGCGAAGTCTCAGCGGGCGGTTCGGAAACAGCAATGCACACCATGGCATGCCTGTCTGCCTGTCTGCCTGTCTGCCTGTCTGCCTGTCTGCCTGTCTGTCTGTCTGTCTGTCTGTGTCTGTCTGTCTGTCTGTCTGCACCTAGCAAGCAGGCTCCAGTGCCTAACGTTGCCTTCTGAACCGACAAGAAACCAGCTCCAAAGTGCAGCTCCCATGCCTTCAAAACAGCTCCGCAGTGACCTCCCAGCGGGCGGTTCCGAAACAGCAAAACACCATGGCACTGAAGGACGGAAGCGGCGCCTAGCAAGCAGGGTCCACTGCCTAACGTTGCCTTCTGAACCGACAAGAAACCAGCTCCAAAGTGCAGCTCCCATGCCCTCAAAGCAGCTCCACAGCGAAGTCCCAGCGGGCGGTTCCGAAACAGCAAAACACCATGGCACTGAAGGACGGAAGCAGCACCTAGCAAGCAGGCTCCACTGCCTAACGTTGCCTTCTGAGCCGACAAGAAACCAGCTCCAAAGTGCATCTCCCAGGCTGCCCTGTCTGTCTGTCTGTCTGTCTGCACCTAGCAAGCAGGCTCCAGTGCCTAACGTTGCCTTCTGAACCGACAAGAAACCAGCTCGAAAGTGCAGCTCCCATGCCCTCAAAACAGCTCCACAGCGACCTCCCAGCGGGCGGTTCCGAAACAGCAAAACACCATGGCATTGAAGGACGGAAGCGGCGCCTAGCAAGCAGGGTCCACTGCCTAACGTTGCCTTCTGAACCGACAAGAAACCAGCTCCAAAGTGCAGCTCACATGCCCTCAAAAAATAGTTCCACAGCGACCTCCCAGCGAGCGGTTCCGAAACAGCAAAACACCATGGCACTGACGGACGGAAGCGGCACCTAGCAAGCAGGGTCCACTGCCTAACGTTGCCTTCTGAGCCGACAAGAAACCAGCTCCAAAGTGCAGCTCCCATGCCTTCAAAACAGCTCCACAGCGACCTCCCAGCGGGCGGTTCCGAAACAGCAAAACACCATGGCACTGAAGGACGGAAGCGGCGCCTAGCAAGCAGGCTCCAGTGCCTAACGTTGCCTTCTGAGCCGACAAGAAACCAGCTCCAAAGTGCAGCTCCCATGCCCTCAAAACAGCTCCACAGCGACCTCCCAGCGGGCGGTTCCGAAGCAGCAAAACACCATGGCACTGAAGGACGGAAGCGGCACCTAGCAAGCAGGCTCCACTGCCTAAGGTTGCCTTCTGAGCCGATAAAAAAATCAATAAAAATGCAAATGCCTGCGGCCAAAGCCAGCGATCCAAGACCCAAAAAATGCTGGCTCTCTGGCTCTCTCTCTGTCTGTCTGCCTCTCTGTCTCTCTGTCTCTCTTCTGTCTGTCTGTCTGTCTGCCTGCCTGCCTGCCTGCCTGTCTGCCTCTGTCTCCGGAGCATTCTTCTCCGGCGCGCTCCCCCAGCATCCGGCTGGGGTCGGCGGATATAAGAAAAGAAGACAATAAGGAAGAAAGAAAGCAAAGACAAAGGAAGGAAAAAAGAAGGGAAGGAAAGAAAAGGAAAGAAATGAAAGGGAAGGAAAGAAAAGGAAAGAAATGAAAGGAAAGGAAGGAAAAGGAAGACAAGCAAAGGAAAAGGAACGTGAAGAAAAGGAAAGAAAAGGAAGGACAAGGTAAGAACAAGGAAAAGAGGAAGGAAACGGACAAAAAGGGCAAGACAAGAAAAGAAAAGGAAAAGAGAAGAAAAAGGAGGAAAAAAAGGAAAGACAGAAAGGGAAAAGATAAGGAAAGGAAGCGATAGGTGAGCTCGGGGGGAGCTCGGGGGGAGCATGTCAGCCCATTGGACCTCGTTCGGACCTCGTTGAGTTCACCGGGCATGTGCGGCCAAAGACATATTCATGCATGCGCCATCATGCGCCCAAACCTCTGTGTTTATAACATTTTATAACCCCCATGCAACACGCGGAAACCCAGGTTATATAAATGTTTCTCCCGGCCAATGCTCTCATTATCCAGCTAGAAATCCCGTTTACAATGGGTTTCCCATCAAACTATGAGGATAAACACAACTCAAACTACAAACTGTTTTGCGATGGTGAAACTTGCGTCCAGAGTGATCTGCAATTATCAAAACACCTTGTTCCAAACATCCATCGTTGGTGTGACTTTTTCGGCATGTTGGTGTGCGGAGTTCGATGCGGGAAAACATTCTCTCAGCGAAGTTGGCATGACTACCGATGATATTTGCAGTCACCCTAAGTTCAAAGATAACGTCATCAACACGTTTTTTGACAGTTTTGTCGCTGGCAGATGATTGATCTACATTCATTTGTTGGTTTGATTCATGAATTTCCAGTGTACATGATGTATCATGATGTTTGTCTTTTTTTTTCATTTTTCCCCCATGACTCATGACCAAAGAAAGTCACATTATAATGCTGGCAGCTGAGGTGAATATGCAAATGGTCCCGTCACGAAGGCGCAAGTGAAGGCCAACAAACTGACCAAGGCTGGACTTGTGCAACTTCTATCAACGCCCCATTATGATAAGAAAAAATGAAAAAAACACGAAAGGGGCAATATTTTTGCAGAAGATTATGCACTTTGATTTTGATGCCTGCAGAACATGTTTTCATCTACTGTACAGCCGAGAGAGCACCAGGAGATGAGGTTTGTTGCAGATCAAACATGTCGACCGAGAAGCAAATGTTGACCAAGAGAACGCGTTGACACGAGATGGCCAGGTGAGCCCTGCTCTATGTGCAGCTAACGTTGGCGGTGTCATCCAAGGGTCACCTGGCAAGGGAGCTTCACAATATGGAAATGTATGGAATCGCAAATGATACTCAGAGACCTGAACAATTTGGACAGAGCTCCCACATCTGAGACACCTCGTTAATCCATGTGGTCCATGTTGATCCTCTTTCTTTTGGGTCCGAATCCGGGAATCGAGGAATCCCTTTGCTGATTCCAAGGTTCATCAACGTCATCACGGTGGGCCAAATCATGGTGATGTAGCATGGCTATGCGGCTATGCGGCTATGCGCATTGGGAGGAAGTTAGTTGTGAAAAGACGTTTTTCAGGAACAGCCACACATGGAGCTAGAATTCGGATCAGGTGTCAATGTGTTTGTCTCTTGTTCGTATTGAATTCGTATTGTATTCGTATTGTCCCTGCCAGAACCCGCGATGGTGATAACTCATCATGATTATTTGTTCTCTGGTGGGTCAGAAACGCATGTCAACATGTCAATGCATGTCAACACGTCAACGCACATCAACCCATGTCAATACACGCCAACACACGTCAACACACGTCAACACATGTCAACACCCCACAAGCACCTGAGAAACGGATGTGAGAATCATACTATTGTATCATGTTATATCATGTTATATCATGTTATATTATGTTATATCATGTTATATCATGTTATATCATGTTACATCTCCTGATCTGTGAAGGGGTACAGTCATGTTTTTCAACAGTTTGGCCAAAGTAATAGTTACAATTTCATTGGCCAATCGCAAGCTCAGGCAGTGCGACAACATCATGACCGCCTCAAGGATGTGTGGCCAAGGCTCTCGTGAGAAGGGGTCAAGGTTTCTAGTGATCGCATTGCTCAAGACATTTCCAGACACTCATGAAAGATCTATGAATGATCTTGCTAGTAGATCTAGTAGCTGCCACCATGAAAGTTCAGAAGTAAATGTGCTCCTGGCTGATCTTGTCCTCAAGCAATGCAACTGCACATTGTTGTGAATTCCAACCAAGTAGAAGTGTCTACAGTAGAAGTTGCTGGTCCAATCTGGGTAGCCATAATAGTACGAAAGTCGAAATCTAACATCAACTTATATAAGTACAATATTTTGCGTCATCAACTTGCAGCTTATTGTAGGTCCCCCCGTTGACGACCCATCCCCTGCGAGGTATTTCTATGTTTTTCAGCGCAGCAGCAAATTTGGTCAGAGGCCAAACACCGTGGTGCTGGTCATTGATTCCACAAGATTTCAAGGGAATGGCAAGCTCTTGACACCCTCCGTCTTCGAGATGTGGATTCTGAATGATTCTGATGGATTTGGTGTAGAAATGGACATATATACCTCCTCTGAGAAACAGTGGCCCGTGCTCAGTAATTTGGGGCCCATATCACAGGCTCTTGCCTTTGATGTTTTCACCAGGCCAAGAAATTGATGAGTGCATTTGCAATGGTTTCCGGCAACCTAAAAAAAAACAATTCCAGCCACTCAGCCTGTTCTTTTTTGCAGCGATATAAAGGCAGGAGATGTTGCCCCCCTTGTGACTCAGTTGTTTAGTAGAAACTTTTATTCAGAGAAGACGTAACATCGAGCACATATCCCAGCTTGTTCTACTGGATTTCCATCAGGCTGTCGCTATTGATGTTTCTTTCTGTGGGAGGATCTGGTCAATTGTACGACTTCTGTGTCTTGAAAGCCTTCAACGCGGTGCCTTGGTGGATCTTGGTGGTCAAAGTGGAGATTTCAGGTTGAAAGTATTTGCGGTTTCACGAAGCACTTAGTGATAGATGGAGATTAAGCAAAGCAAGTTGGGTCTAAAAGAAAGTGCAAAAGTATGCAAATGACATCAAATGACATCTTCAATTTTGAATACTTTGACCGAGACTCGAGAATCAGTCGAACAGTGGTATCCAGAAGCTCGAGATGCTTTGCAGAGGAATGTCCGTGCTCTGAGGCGCAGGTTGATCAGCGTTGGCAGTGGAAGAAAGCGCCCTACCTGCACCAAATCGGCCCATTCTTCCAGCTGCCAATTTGCTCCAGCAATGGGAATGATGTGTGGGTCAATACATGTCAATACCAAATAACATCAAATAACTCCCACATTTTGTCCATTAACATCCCACTACAGTAATCACATCCCACTACATCCCACTACATCCCACTACATCCCACTAGCACTACATCCAAATTTTAATATCAACAATAACTATAACATTGTATTATCAACCAGTATTTTGTATTATCAGCCAGTATTCTTGGGATGCTCAGCTCTAGGCTTTCCATTCATTCGAATTCCCATGTCCAGCACCGTCCACATTTGTTTGAGCCAAGGGCCTCGTGACCCGACGGCTGCAGGCTGCCCGCCATTCTGATGTCAAATCACCATTGATCTAGTGATGAATTAGTAATCTAGTGATCTAGCGATACTAGATGATATTAGATGATATATGATGATATTAGATGATATATGATGATATTATTAGTGATCAGTGATCATCAGTGATCTAGTTACTCTAGTTATGCAGGAAGACGAGCTGCGACGAGCAGATCCCGTTGAGTTCTTTGAAGGCCAGTGTGTTTTTTTCAGGGAGAGTTTGACCAGCTTTGGATATCTTTAGATGACTTCATGTTCTCCTGGAGAGCCATTGCCAGATTTGCCAGTTACTTCATTTTCTTCAGTCATGGCTGAAGTTTCGACTGCTGGCGCTCCGTTCCCAGTGCTTTGATGCTGATTTCATGCATATTGATATTTCATGCTACGCACACTTTACCACTTGGTGGTGGAAATTCCAAGCTGTCAAGGACTGCCCAGTAAAGCAACCCCCCATGCTGTAGCATGCCATAGCAGGCCATAGCTGTTGCCTTCTCGGCTGGAGACGGCCTTCCGCCTTTATTTCTGCAGGACTTTACAAGAACGTGAGTGGCTACAAAATGGATTTGAAGAAGGGAATCAGAGGTGACAAGGACCCCTGTACGACTCACCGTGCTCACCGTTTGACAGCAATTCAACAGTAGTGCTGAAATTGATAGAATTTGAAGAAAATCAAACTTGTCACTTAATTGAATCCAGAATTCTCACACTCTGCAGGCTGAAGGTATTCACTATTGGTGGGTTGATGTTTGGACTATATATTATATTTATATTGATGTTTATTGTGTTTATTTTCAATGTTTGGACATGTTTGATTATTTGTATAATTTGTATATTTATATATAGGTTGGCTGTATATGTTGGTGAGTTCTGGTCTGGGGGATGACTCGCAAGTACGGTAGTTTGGCTTGCATAGAGAGTGAATATTTGATTACATTACATGTCTTGCGGCAGCAAGAATCTCTGCCCAGTCTAATTATACAAGAAGTGGAGAAAGCTCTTGCAATTGCTGCTTGGATTGCACAGAGTGAGCTGGTCAGACTGAGGAGGTTTGCATTTTGACAATGAAAAGTATCAAAATCACTGGATCCCACATGCAAAAAGGGCCATGGGCTGGGACAAATCTTGTAAGGCTAGGACAGTCTTACACCATCGCGGAGGAGAATAAGGGCTTGACATGGTATCCAAATATAGGTATCCGATGGTATCCGGGCTATCTGGACCACGAACGAACCCAGCTGGCATTAAAGATGAAATCCAACACTTCAGTGGTTCACACCGAATATGTCTACGTGCAGAATATGTGTATAAAGAACACACATGTACAAATGTAACGTATATGTGTATATATGTATATACACCAGCAGCTAAATGTCACTGTAGTTGTTGTTGTTTGAATCTGTTCCTGAGAACAAAGACAACCCGGAACACCTCTGAATCAGTTTCTGTAGTTGCGACAGTTCTATCTGATTTCCAGACGGTTCGGCTAAGAGCTTTCTGATCACAAAGCAACCAATGGTGAGAACATGTGAGAACTGTTTGGTTTGCACAATGGGATGTGCAAATATGTTGGGATGGGTGGTACGAAAGCAGCTCTTTTCTAGATTCCAGTGATGTAATTAGGGATCCTGTGAGGCTTACAGGACAGGATAGAACGTAATTCCCAAGGATCAGTGGTGAACCAGTCGTTACCAACCATTGAAACGCACTGAAGTGACACAGCTTTAATAGACTGCGAGATGTTTTCAGCTTGCCACGGCCCAGAAAGATGACAGCACTTGACCAGAGGGTGCTGTGATGATCCATGAGCGCAAGCAAAAAGGAAAGGTGACAGCGCAGATTGAAGTGAGCCAGACTTTGACGTCAGATGATCATGTATCAATATTATATCAATATTATATCAATATTATATCAATATTATATCACTATTATATCACTATTATATCAATATTATATCAATATTATATCAATATTATATCAATATTATATCAATATTATATCAATATTATATCAATATTATTTCAATAGTATATCAATATTATATCAATCAATAGTATATCAATATTATATCAACATTATTATATCAATAGTATATCAAGATTATATCAATATTATATCAATATTATATCAATATTATATCAATATTATATCAATAATATGTCAATATTATATCAATATTATATCAATATTTTATCAATGTTACATCAATATTATATCAATATTATATCATTATATCAATATTATATCAATATTATATCAATATTATATCAATATCATATCAATATTATATCAATATTATATCAATATTATAGCAATATTATATCAATATTTTATCAATATTTCATCAATATTATGTCAATAGATATATATAGATATATAGATATATATGCATATATATATTATAATTATTTCAAATAAAAATAGATTAAAAAAATGAAATTAAAAAACAAAAAACATATCCAACAAAAAAATAAACAGTAATTTAAAACAATCTAAAAATTAAAAAAAAACATAAAACAACTGAAACATGACACCCAAAAACATGGAAATAAAAGCGGCCCGCCTCATCATTTTCCCTGGGCCTGAATTATTTCAGAAAATTTGAAACAACAGAGGCCCACCACACTAATCAGGATCCAACATTACAAAAGTTGGCCTTTACAAAGCGATCTCTTTGTACAGTTTTTGTGTGAGGAGGCTTGAACAAAATTTTTCCACATCGAATCGACGTGGCCTGCCCATGTCCTGCAAGGACCCTAGTTGCGAACTCGAACAGGCGCAAACCAAAAAAAAAACTCCAAGAATCAGCATCTTTCAGTGTGAAACGGCTTCGCGTTAGGATCTCTTTACATCATGGCGCCCGTCGACGTCGATCACTTGAACAATCATGATGGCTGGCATGCGAGGTAAGTACATGGGACATAATCATGGGACTTGTTTTTCCACATGTGTTGCGACATGTTGCGACATTTTCGAGTCAATGCGTTCGAATTTGTTCGTGACAGCCAATTTCCTAGGAATCAAACAGCAGGTGCTGCTTGGGCAAGAACGGTTTCATGACTGATGCAGCTGCGGTTTTTTAGTTTCAAACCCTGGCGCTTTTGGTTTTGCGGCCTTGAAAACTGTTACGGCACGTCCAGGTTCCACAAAAACAACTTGATTTTGTGACCAGTATTTCTGCATTGCGTGTGTGCCTATCTCATGTGCGGTCGTTCGGGCACATGCAGCGTTGTGTCCCGCAGGAGAGAGATGAACACCCGTCCGAAAGTGCAACGAAATTTAACGGTTTCGTTGATCTACAATAAAATAACGTTTTGCGGCGTTGGATTGCTGTTTTACGAAGATCGGGCTGGTGGACATGAATCGGCTACAACTGTTTCTTCAAATGCGCAAGATATCGCATTCATGAAGGGGGCAGTTGACTCCTTGCGGAGTTTTAATCATTATAACCTCGTATAGAAGTATTGAACACGGCCAGGGTCCCCGACGATGTCCTTCTTTTGGCTCAAGTGTTTCCTTGTCACGGGAGCGGGTGACCAATTTGATTGCGCTTGCTCCATGCGAGGGATTCAATCTCAAGGGATTTTACGAGGCCATTTCCACGATGCGAAACCGGATACCATGCTTCTTTGAAACCATCCAATGTGGTTTCATGATTTTAAGGATATGTTTGCAGCACCACACGGGTTTCATGAAAGCAGATTGGTTCCATTATGTTCCATTGATTTTCATTGCTTCTTTGGAGATGTTTTTGCATACGTATACATGCAGACCTGATTCGTGCATGCGTGCATGTAGACCGATACACACGCAGATATACAATGATATACATATTTTTTTTTCAAAAAATATATATACATACAGTATATATTATGAATATGAATGAATATGATACAATCATTTTGCCCACAAAATCATTTTGACTTGCGCTTTGGATTGGAGGGTTGCACTGCCAATGCCGCCACAGGTTTGTCGCGTGACGTGGTCGAGTTTGTAGAAGATGATGAAGAACATCAAGGTGAAAACATCTACGTTCCAGGCAAGGTGCAGTTTGAGGCATGCCTTTGGCAAATGCCACAAGAAATTGACCGGCCCAGACTGTTTCGGATGTGCAGGACATGTGGCTGGTGATCGGATTGAATATGGTTCAATGCTTTGAGAATTTGGCACCATTTTAGTTTTGTATGCTAGCATCCGATTTCTGCACGGCCTTCCAAAATCTTATGCGAAGCGAATTGGTATATCAGCCTTATGAATTGTTTCTGTCGCTTGGTGCTGGTGAGTTCCATGTCAAACATGTCAGGTGGCTTTAGGATCCGCGCTATCCGAAATGAACACCAATTCAATATTAGCAGTTGCTCGGTCTCAAATGGGGAGCTCAGCCACTCAAACGGAGATAATAATTGGATTCCAGTCCTGCGCTTGGAGCGGGTGAAGCGGAAGACAAAAATAGGCTACGAGAAATAGTGAAACACAACTTGCAGACGGCAGACGCCCTCACTAGAATTATATAAAGGGCAGGTTGCGGGCTCCTGAACTTTCCCGCCTTTGATGCGCCGAGGACTTGCTTTGACAGTGTTTTTTTCTGTTCGGATCTCAGTCGCGGGCCGTTGGCCTCCCACCTAGGAGCAGCAACGAACATTCACTGCCTTGCTATCCATCTTCGCAGTTTGGAAAGGCAGTAGCAAGTTGACTGGCAAAATGTCATTGAATTGAACATATTGAACACCATTCGTCGTTCTTGGGATTTCGTTTGGCTGGCTAGAGGTTGCCGTGGCAATTACCCTTTTAGGGACCTATTTGGCGCACAGAGAGCCTGCAAGAAGTGGGGAGGACATCGGGCTGTTGAAGTTCGAAGGTTTTCAGAGGCACAAGGGTTAATGGTCAAGTTCAAGGGTTAATGGTTAACTTATCTTAACTTCAATATTTTGTGCCTTGATGCCACGTCAGCGCTAGCCATCGGAGGGGCATTTTGCCAGTTCTATCCGTAGCTGCCTGTAGATTAAATACCACGAGCATCCACGAGTGTAAATATGCCTAAATATTACAAATGTGCACGCTATTTGTTTGATATTTTTCCATGTATATGCTCAGTGTACACGTGTCAACAGGCTAGGCGAAGTTTCTTGCGCATGCTTTTGCATGCTTTTGCTAACGAAGTGCGTATGGGTCTGCGGGGTGGAGCTGCCGACGTGGGAGCAACTCTCGAAATTAGTTTGCGTGGCGGCATTCTGTTTTTGCACAAAATTTTCTGACGGTTGGGTATCGATTTTCTGATTTTTCCGCTAATCGGGTAGGGATTCATGTGGATAGTGGAAAGGCAAAATTAAAGTATATATTAAAATGGGATACTGTAGACCGGGGTAGACATAAGGGTTCCGAAAAGAAGCCTCTAAGGCAGGCGACAATGAGATTGTGGAAAGGCAAATTAAAACGTACCGTATAAAAACGAGCAGCTGGACAGGTGACATTGAAAAGGGTTGTTGTAGACAAGGTCTTTGGTGGAGCGACTGACGTGAATGAGAGGAAAGGAGCGAAACAAGCGGGAGGAAACTAGCTTCATGTCGCTGAGGGTCTTCGTAGATAACATACTTGTTGGAGCTGCCGGCACAGAAGAACGAGAGAGCGTACTGGGTGATAAGGATTGTGGAAAGGCAAAATGAAGCGGGTGCTTGTAGATCAGGCCTTTGTTGGAGCTGCCGACATGGCCGAAAGAGTTGCAAACTGAGAGGGTTCGTGGAGATATGTTGGGCGGTGTGGATTGTGGCAGGGTAAGCTTAGGCGGGAAAGAGCGGGTATTCATGCACACTAGTCGGGTGGTTTAAGGTCTTCATCGGAGCTGTTGAAATAGCTGAAATACTTACAAGTCGAGAGGGTACGCGATGTGGATTGCGGAAGGATCAGGTTAAAGCGCAGCAGTCGGTAGTCATAAGGGTCGTGATAAATGTTCCGAAACGGAGCCGACGAGGAAGGTGGCATGGATTGTGAAAAGGTACTTTGATCTTGCTGGCTTTCGTTCCCCCCTTCTCAGGGAGTATGTTTCTATTCGGGATACTACATGGAATCTAGATAGATAGATAGATAGATAGATAGATAGACAGACAGACAGACAGACAGATAGATAGATAGATATCATATACATATAGCTATAAGTAGGTATATATATATATATTTATATGTGTGTGAATGTGTGTGTGTGTGTTCTATTTATCCATCGATCCATCCATTGTTTGCATTGTATGTATTTATGATTTATGTTTTTTTAAAACATTATATGTTTTCACTATATATATATGCTAATGTTCGTAGATGCATAGGAACATGTATTTGCCGTTGTATCGCGCACACAAACACCCACACCCACATCCACATCCACACCCACACGCACACGCACGCGCATGCGCACACGCACACGCACGCGCACGCGCACGCGCACGCGCACACACACAAACACACACACAAACAAACACACACACACAAACAAACAAACACACACACACACACTGTGGGATATGTAGATTCGATCGTAGTGAGGAGAAGTAAAAGAACACCAGTTCCTGAATAAAGGGCCTGAAACGGATCATAGGACATGAGGCATGAATTATGAAATATGAAAAATGGATTCCGGTTCTCAGCTTAGCCGGATGCTATATCGAAGTTACTTAGTCCCCGGTTCTCAGCTTAGCCGGTCGCTATCCTCTGATGCAGGTACGCTGGGTTGATCAGACCCATTATCCCATGATTGTGGTAGCTTCGTTGAGTGCGGTCTCACAATCATGCCGCACTCCCCTGCCAAATCAATATTTAGACTGCATGTTATTTGCAGTGTACACACACACACATGGCCTCTCAATATGAGAGGCAAATCAGTAAGAAGCACAGTAAAACTCTTTTTATCGACACCACTGCATCAAAGATTGTACGGGTTGGTCCTTCCAAAGACTACGAAGAAAACGATGGATTAAATATATATATATATATATATATATTCGCATCAGTGAAAAATTCAGGAATTCGTTGATACATAAGGCCCAGAAAATCCTGAACCTGGTCCAACTGAATTTTGGCTGGAAAAACATGAAAACGAATGAGGCGCAGACGAGCACAAAGTCCACTCAGGATAGCACGAGAAGCACTAGCACTTTGCATAGATCGTAAAGGTTTGTTTCAAGGTAATTCCAAAGTGATAGTCTGTTGCAAGGTATCAAGGTGGAAACCTAATGCCTCCTGTCCAGCAACCACTTCCAACAAAATGGGAGCAGAATAAAATTGTAAATTCCAGAAAACCTGAATATGTGATAGCTTTCGACTATGGCGAGAAATCAACAAAACACGATTGTCAACGTATCGATGATGTAGAGAACGATCCCAAGTAAATGGAGAAAATGACATTGCGAAGTTCCATTCTCGTTGAAGTGCAACTGCAGAGCATAGAACGGGTGCAAACTGGGCTCCCATACTGGCACCCCGACGTTGTCGAAATACTTGGCTCCCGACCGTGAAATACGAATGATCCAACAAATATTGCACCAAGCTAGGAATATCACGCAAAGTAATAGTCATATATTGTTTCGTTTTTTCTCTCCAAGATCCTTGAAAAAAACACGAAGAATCCGTTCCAAACGAACAACATGTCTAATCCTTGTTCACACTGAGAAGCAAAGGTGAATACAGCGAACTGTATGGCCAACAAAATACGATCATGTTCAACTTGATTGTAAAAACCAGCGATATCTGTTTGACGCAGGGAAAAGGCAGTTTCTGCAAAATCCTCCATAGAAAACAACGCACTGATACCAGTAATGACATCTTGAACATGTGCAAATTCCAAAATTCGATCCAAAAACCGCATTGAGGATGCAACTCGAATGCATCAAGTGATCTACGGAACGACACTGAAACAGCCGTCGGAGAAAATTATTTAAATCTTGGGACTTCTTGGTTGTAAACAGATCAGGAAGTCAAGAATGCGTCAAGCCTAACAAATCTTGATTGTCCACATATCGATGATGCAACGAACGATCCCGAGTGAAGGGTGAAAAAGAGAGATGATAGTTCCATTCACGTTGTAAAGCCACGGCTGAACAAAGTACAGGTGCAAACTGAGATCCCATACTGGCTCCCCGACATTGTCGAAATACTTGGCTCCCGACCGTAAAATAGGAATTATCCAGCAAGTATTGAACAATAGCAGGAATGTGTCAATGTAACAGAAAAGTATTGTTTTGAGATAACGTTCCAACTTGTGAATGTGAGCCTGCAGGACAGTGTCTAAACCTTGTTCGGTTTTCTGTGCATACGTGTACACGACAAACACAATGACATCAAAATTCCGGAAAGTTGTACTTGATTATAAAAACCAGCAATGTCTGCTTGATGCAAGCAATGCGCAGACTCCGCGAAGGACTCCATAGTAAACAATCGACGAATTCCTTCAATAACAGCTCGTACATCCGGAAATTCCAAAATGGACCGAAAGACAGTGTTCAAAATTTCGATCAGAAGAGTAGAAATCGCACTGCCCAATTTCCTAGCCCATGCTGTTGAATAATGCACAATTGGTCGAGCTTTTGCAAAATCACGGGTAGGTTTAGGCAAAATATATATCCTTTGCTCAATGTCGAATTGTGAAAACCTAATCCCCAGGAATAAGTTTGTTGAAGAGCGGGGATGACTGGAGGTTCCACACGTGTTGAAGGCGAAGGTGTAGCCTTGTCCCGAGCCAAAGTTGCCGCTGCTGCCTTGGTAGAATCGTCCCGAGTGGTTCCTGTGTAAGAGGCAGCACAGACATCTTTTTTTATCATAGCATGAATTGTTACATCTGGCAAGAATCTACGAAATGAAAGTAGCCACTCCATGAATGGTCGAAAGGTGAGATCGAAATGCCCAACGAGAATCTGATCCATGCACAACATCAAAGAAATAGCCCAACAATTGATCAGCATAAACTCCACCCTGTGACGTCCGAATGTGTGCTTGACGTGCAAAAGCACGACCAACAATACAAACAGGCCGAGCAGTATTGAGGCCGCCAAATTTCTTGGCTTGTTCCAAAATTTTCAGCACATGTTTCCTAGAAAAGGAAGAATCATCATTGAACAGTACTCCCCGAGAGTAGAAGGTATTGGGAGTCAGCCAGTCTGGGCTCCGTACATCGCATGATGATGGTCGAACGACCCCTTCTCGCACAGCTAAGGCCATTCCCAATACTGATGTATTATGGCCAAATCCAAAGTACTGAAAAATATCAAAATTGTCCGCACGCCACTGCGGGAGTGCCAAGTGCGCATAGATCGCAATAGGCTGTTGCTGGGAGTTGAAAATGATCTCAAATTTCTCAACCAATGAAACGTTGTTGCTGTAACGTCCCAAAGCAGTAACCAGAAAGCGGAGAGATGTCAAAACAGAATCACGCAAAACAGGGTTACGTAGTTGTGCAGAAAATCGATGCTTCAAGTCAGTCGAAATGTAATCATGCCAAAATTGAGTGTGATTCACTGCATCTTCATGAGTAATGTAACCACGGGAGGAGTTAAAATGGTCAGCATTAGGTATCCATTGTTGACATCTCGTATCTTCGATCAGCATTCCATCTTCAAAGGCATTCTTCACGCAAATGGATTATCAGCAATTGATTTGTGAATACGAAGCATCTGTTGATAAAGAAAAAGAATGTCGATCGTCTTGAACAAATCGTTTGCACCCACTAAAAAATTCAGATGAAAATGTCGCCACGGGAAGAGCGACCCAAAATTGAAATCCTTGTGTCTTCAATTGAGGGTGGACCATTTCTTTGACTTCATGACTGGTCTGAAAAGGATCATCAGTCTGAGTCCGTCCAATGGTAAAACAGATAGTCTCATTGCGGACTGGTGGTGCCACTCGCTCACTAACTGAAGACCAAATTCGTTCAGGAGTATTACTTGTTCCAGATTGCTTCACATGATGGTAAAGACCATAGCACGGAACCTGAACTGAGCTTGTAGCACTTTGTAGCTCATGAAGAGGATCTGGTTGGAGATCAAGACGACGACGTTTGGGTTCCGGACCACTTGGAGTAAGCACGGAAGGTCCCGGACCAGCTGGTAGAACAGCAGACTGCACCAAAGGTCCCGGACTACTTCCAGGTAGTCCATGAGAAGGATCACACAAGGTCCCCGACGATCCCAATGCTGATTGGACAAATGTGAGCGGCTGAGTAAACAAATTTCCCACACCAGGTACTAAAGAAGACATGGAAGACATGAATGCATTGCATTGAAAAGCCAATGGTAACATCATTTGTTGCATAGAATGCAACTGTTGAGTCTGAATTTGTTGCATCTCAATGATGTGTCTTTGCATCGTTGCCATTCGTTCCAATGAACGAGCATGCTCTTGTTGGGTACGCAACATTGAAGACATAGAAGATTCAGTCATACGTAAATTGTTCAACTGCTGCGAAACACTATTGGGGATCACTCCCGGAGGAACCGGCAAATTCGGGGGAGGTCCCGATGATTTTACAAAAGTTCGAAGATCCATGGCTCGAAACTACGGCTCTAAGGTTAAATGTAGAATTAGATCATACCATAAGAGCACACAAAACTGAGGATATGACCACATGTACTGGAAGAAGTGCGCATTCAAAGTACTTCGTCATACGACAACTTCTCCCCTGTGGGTACTTCGCCAATTGGGCAAAACTTCGCCTTATGGCTGTCAATATGTGTTGGACGAACTTCAATGTCCACCTTGACATTGTCTACTTCTTTTGCATGTAATATGCAAAGGGAACTTCAGGATGTTGGCAACATCCCACTCTGCAGCCGGGAAAATGCCCGGTCATAACTTTCATATCCGTCGAAACGGACAGACGGTACTACCAAGTGAGGTAGAGTACCCGAAACACACTGTGGGATATGTAGATTCGATCGTAGTGAGGAGAAGTAAAAGAACACCAGTTCCTGAATAAAGGGCCTGAAACGGATCATAGGACATGAGGCATGAATTATGAAATATGAAAAATGGATTCCGGTTCTCAGCTTAGCCGGATGCTATATCGAAGTTACTTAGTTCCCGGTTCCCCCGGTTCTCAGCTTAGCCGGTCGCTATCCTCTGATGCAGGTACGCTGGGTTGATCAGACCCAGTATCCCATGATTGTGGTAGCTTCGTTGAGTGCGGTCCCACAATCATGCCGCACTCCCCTGCCAAATCAATATTTAGACTGCATGTTATTAGCAGTGTACACACACACACACGTACCCACGTGAGACTCACTCAATCTTTTGTGGGGTTGATTCTGTGGGACAAGGTTTGCTGTGCCACTCCTTCCATTTCCGCCCCAGTGTGATCCGTTTTTCTTGCATGCCAATTTACCATCATCCAGCTACATAAACCAGAATGGTGGACTGATGTGCATTGACCCTTGGTGGCTGCTTATGGTGGTCACATGGATCAAAATCTTGCCATGTGAGCCACTTAAAGAAGTTGTTTCTTTTGTTTTCATTTCCTGCTATCACCAAAGTGGTACTAGTAACAAGGGGAAACTACACACTTTGGATGCCAACACTGGCAGGAGGCTGCCCGATACACCAGAGTAGGGCATGTCATGCAATAGATGCATTTGTCAGCAGCGAAAAAATATTTTGGTCAGCGTTGCTGTGGTGGCACATCAGGAGGCCGACTATGGTCTTCTGGACCAAGACTTCGGCAACAAAACTAGCAGGACCCCGAGGAACAATTGTAGAATCAAATCTGATGATGTTTAGTTTGTAATGTTTATACATCGCACTTTGACTGTTGTTTTCGTACAGGTATTGTTGAGTGAAGTGGACGACGACGTTCTTTTCCCCCAAAAAGTCGGGAACCCTCTCCCGGAGGTCACGGTTAAACCCCCATCACGCGCCATAGGAACATGTTTTTTGATCATTTTGAGCCAATGGTGGCTGATGGTGGCTGCTTTGACTGAGGCAAAATTTGGAACAATCGCACATCCATCTTTTGTGGCTTGGCATGGCTCGACCGTTTTCATGGGGAGGTTAACAGGAAATCCACCGGATCTTTGCTTGCACATCGGGTCAAAAATGGGTATATATGTTTGAAAATAGGGGACGCCAATACATAGTAATTTTAATGGGTAAAATAATGATAATCTATTGGAATTGGGGTACCCAATTTTCAGACAAACCCAAATGGTATTCTCATGCACATGAGCGCAGCACTATGCAGTAACAAATACAAACTTCAGACTGTCAAACTCAACCCAGTAGTGTGCTACCAATTAAGTTGGACAATTTGGGCGCGGGATAGTAAAAATTTGGAGATCTTGGTCGGGCTTTCTGAGAGTTGCCTATTTTGTGAGGCTTCATGGTGGTGCAGCAAGGATCCATGGAAGTCAGATTGGCGCAATTTCAGTTCCTCGGGCGCACTTGACACAGCCCTGTGATCCAATGGACATGACATGGAGAAAAACGAGTTGGATGCTTTCCCAACTTTCCTGCTAACAACTTTCGGTTGGAACATAAGAACCCCAAGTTACAAGGAACACCTATGTAAGATATGTAAGTTTCCATCCAGTATTCACCCACAGGGTAGCAAGGCGTGCTGCATCGCGAAGGTTCAAAAAGAAATGTGGCATTTTCGAGTGCAACCATTACGCGGTGTATTCAGATGCACCCGAAGCACCTTGGCGGAACAAGCCCCAGGAGCTGCCGTTGCCCCCAACACAGTTTGAACTTGCAGGGCTGGGCTTGACTTTTTGGCAGGGGCTGGATTTTCAGGATCTTTCAGGTGCCAGTTGGAACAGCCCTAGGACCCCGAAAGTTTCGCCAACTGCTCAGGCAATATCTCTGGGATTGAACTCAGATGGCCGCCTGGAGAACGCAGCCGGGTGTGCTTCAGATTTAAGTGTTCATCATTTTTCATGGGAGGCCCCCAATTGTGACACAGCTTGGGAACTGTTTTCCTTTGCCTAGTGACCTAGTGACGCCGTGTCAGCGCGTCGGCCTGTGGGGCCCGTGGCAGACAATTGCAGGTACACATTGGCAAAGGGAAGGCATGGAATTCACAAAGAACGGCAAATTTTCTCTGAACTTCACATTTGACCAAGCTATACCAGTACCACAAAGTGGGTTCCGGAGCACACTTTCTTGGACCGCTTAAAAGGCGAAGAAGTGTAAAATCATGCGTATGTCCAAATGCACATATATAATCATATATACGGTGCACACACACACATATACATATATATATACACGTATATAGTCTATTCACATACGCATATGCATATGGCATATGCATGCAACATTTAATTTGTGTTTGCCCTGAAGTACCAAGGAACTGAAGAGAAGACCATTCCAATTCCAGGTGCTTTGCTTGACATGCGGGGACAGGCATCAATCAATTTCACAGAACTACAGTTGATCATGACTCATGACTCATGATATAAGGATTATAAGGATGTCTATAAGCATATAGACACACATAGACACACACACACACATATATATATATATATACATATAATATATAACACGCATACATACATACATACATACGTACATACATACATACATACATACATACATACGTACATACGTATACATACGTACATACGTACATAAGTACATACGTACATACGTACCAACCAACCTACCTACCTACCTACCTATCTACCTACCTACCTACCTACCTACCTACGCACGCACGCACGCTTCGACGCACGCACGCACCGACGCACCGACGGACCGACGGACTACCGGACCGACGCACCGACGGACCGACGGACTGACGGACCGGCGGACGGACGGACGGACAGACAGATACATCCATGCATGCATACAGACAGACAGACATAAATACACATAGATACACATAGACACACATAGATACACATGGATACACATAGATAGATACACATAGATAGATACACATAGATAGATACACATAGACACACACACAGATACACATAGATACACATAGATACACATAGATACACATAGATACACATAGATACACATAGATACACATAGATACACACAGACACACATAGACACACATAGGTACACATAGACACACATAGGTACACATAGATACACATAGATACACATAGATACACATAGATACACATAGATGCACATAGATACACATAGATACACATACATACACATAGAATACATACATACATGCATGCATACATACATACATAGATACATACATAGATACATACATACATGTATACATGCATGCATGCATACATACACGCATCCATCCATCCATCCATCCCTCCATCCATCCACCCATCCTTCCATCCATCCATCCATCCTACCTACGTACATACGTACACGTATACGTACATACGTACATACGTACATACGTACATACAAACACACATACGTACGTACGTACATACATACATACATACACATACACATACACATACACATACACATACACATACACATACACATACACACATACACATACACATACACACATACATACATACATACATACATACATGTATCATACATACATACATACATACATACATACATACATACATACATACATACATACATACATACATACATACATACATACATACATACATACATACACACATACATACTACATACATACATACATACATACATACATACATACATACATACATACATACATACATACATACATACATACATACATACATACATACATACACATGCATTAGGCGCAGACATATGCACAACACACATAATATATATATACATATATATATATACATATATATATATTGTTTCTTTATTATTTATTTATTTTTATATATATATATACATAAATATTTACATATTTATATTACATTACATAATATACACAGTCTTGGGGGAAACTACCTTTGTCAATGTCGGCCATCGGAGGTCCTCCTGCCTTGAAGGGGTTGCAAAGTTGCCTCGGGTGCCATTCGCAGAAGACGTACATCATGAACGTCCCTCATTTGCATCACATGACATGAGGATCGCATAACGACCTGGATGGCACGGGAATACACAGAACAGGTTGAGGCTATGGCTGGATGTTTTCGCATCGTGTTGTCATATCCAAATCAGCTTCTGAAAGGTGCCCTTCAAAACCCCCAAAACGACCAATTTTCTTGAGACATGCGACTGCACCGGTCGTTGTGACTCATCCCCAAGGCAAATGTCTTGATGCGAGCGTGGGACAAGGCGGCCAAGGATGGAATTGCAGGAAACTTTGGCATCAAGCTGTTGGATGGGTTGAAGGTGGAGGGTTTCTGTTCAGGGCCTAAGGGATCTAACTTTGTTGAGCAAGATCATCCCTCAGAACTCTTTCGAGTTGAACCCGGTTTCAATGTTTCCATTTCCATGGGTTCACTATGATGTGCATTGACGTGCATTCTTGTGGTAGTGTTTTTTGCCACTATTATCATCCATTATCCATTATCAGAGTCAGTTTTGTGAGACTTCGTGGTGTAGCCTGGGCGCATGTGAGTCCATAATCTGCAACACTTGGTGCCAATCTCTCTGAGCCACCTTTGGCTCAGCCGTGTTCCTGAATTGCCCTATGGGAAGCGGTTCCTCGACGCGCAGCAAGGCTGGCCCAGTCTCTTTCCTGCATGGGATTTGCTGAGGGAACTTCCGCCGCAAATGGTGAGGGTTCTGCTCTTATGGCTTATTATGGTTTATCAATGGCGCTTAACTACTACTTGCTTGCTTGCTTGCTTGCTTACTTACGTACTTACTTACTTTACTTTACTTTACTTTACTTTACTTTACTTTACTTTACTTTACTTTACTTTACTTACGTACTTACTTTACTTGACTTCACTTTACTTTACTTTACTTACGTACGTACGTACTTACTTACTGACTTACTTACTGACTTACTTACTTACTTACTTCCTTACTTCCTTACTTACTTACTTACTTCCTTACTTCCTTACTTCCTTACTTCCTTACTTCCTTACTTCCTGACTTCCTTACTTACTTCCTTCCTTCCTTCTTCCTTTCTTCCTTCCTTCCTTCCTTACTTACTTACGCACTTTACTTCCTTACTTACTTACGCACTTTACTTCCTTACTTACTTACTTACTTACTTACCTACTTACCTACCTACCTACCTACCTACTTACTTACTTACTTACTTAGCTTCACACTGCCTTGATGTCCTTCATACGTTGGTTTCATTGCCCTGTGCTGATGACATTTTGCTTCCCGCCACATCAGAGGTGGCAGAGGCAGAGGTGAAAGAGGTTGCAGAGGCTGAGGCTGCAGAGGTGGTGCCAGCTGAGATGAAGAAGAAGGGTGGACACATGAAAAAGCAGGAGGCAGGAGCGCGAATGGCCGCAGCACACCACGAACGCATGGAGAATTTCACCTTGTCACTGGGCGGCATTTTTAAGAGCGTTTTGTAACTTTATTTATTAGATGTATTTAGAAGGAAAACTCCCAAAGCTTACCACTGCCATCCCGGGTTTGGGGGGCAGGTTTGCAAGATGCATGTTTCCAAGGCCCACCGGTGCGTGCCAGCCGTATGAAGGTGATGATGAACACTGCATGGATTGCTTCCAGATGGCGACTTGCAACATAGACGGACTGATCAATTTTGTTGATTGATGACCGATCACCTTCAGCTAAATTCAATCCACTTCGCTTCCAGAGAAGTCGGTATTGATGGCCAAGAATCTTCAGAAGGATTTGGACAAGTAATTGAGGCCATGTGTCAGCACCCCTACTGTGGCACTTGCGGCTTTTGCAAGTCTGCTAGTGCGGACTTTGATCCAGAAAGAGAGCTTCTGGATTATCAGTGCATGTGCATTCAGTGTGCCAGAGCCATGAATAGGCCAGGAGGTTGTCCCTTTACGTGCTTGCCAGCAGTAGGCAGATGATTTCTCCATTGCCATTTCTTGACATTTTGCCCGATCTGGGAAATGGGAAATACAGGTGCTGCGCATGTGGCAAGGCCTTCAATGGGAAACCCATCGAGGCACGCTGCACAGCTTGCTTAACATCTGCGATTTTCAGATGGTTCCTTGAGGGTGGGCGAATGTTGTAGATTCTGTTTTTCAGAGGCAGTAGAGGAAGCGTATTTAACGATGTCCATATGGAATCCCCACACAATTTTCTTGGTCTGTTGATTCGGTACGGTACTGAGGGTTCTACACCCAGGCCATCCAAAGTCTGCCTTTCCGCAAATGCCGCAGTTTGCTCCAAACGTCGCAGGTGACTTTGCCTTTGCAACATGGTCCAGGCAATGATGAGGCTCACGGAGTCTTGCTGCCCGACGAAGACGGAGAGATCGAAGAGAACTGGTCAAAGCGGATGGCTGCAGCCCTGGAAGTGGCTAGGCAAGGCCTTGCACTGACATCCTGCATCCTCTGGATCCAGCTGCTGGAGTTGATCACACTGCCATACAGAGCCATACCCTTATCCCCTGTGTCCTCACCTTGCGAAATGATTATAGACACACATCCATTTTGTCAGTAGCTGCCTGCTTCAGGAAATACAGCGGCTTCTCGAAGTTTCACGACACCTATCCTCCGCTCTTCGAAGAACTTTGGGACGCATGGCGCGGCGCGTGGCAAACATTTTGGTACCTTTTTCTGTGTGTGTGCTATTGGTGGGTGAGAATCTGTCCTGTTTTTTAGCCATGCTTCCACTGCTGGAAGGACAGTGGTAGACGATTGCAGGTGTAACATGGCATGTCTAACTAATTATATAATAATGGAGGGTTATTTATTTTGTTTTTTTTTTTGCCCGTTTTGTTTTTTTCCTTGGATTTCTGTTTCCCTGCTTCTTTGCTTTTCTGCTTTTCTGCTCCCTGCTTCTTTGCCTGTGTGCTTCTCCAAGATTTCTGCTTTTCTGCTTCTCTGCTTTTCCCTGCTTCTTTGCTTCTCTGCTTTCCCTGCTTCTTTGCTTCTCTGCTTTTCTGCTTCTTTGCTGTTCTGCTTCTCCGCCTTTCTGCTTCTCTACTTTCCCTTTTGTTTTTTGGGGCTTCTTAAGCCTAAACAATCCCTAAGATACATTATAAATAAACCCTAAACCAATCTTAAATAGACCCCAAAATATCCCAAAAAGGAAACTGAGATAGCCTTAAGTAAACCCTAAATAAATACGAACATTTGCCCCAAACAAATCCCAAACCAACCCTAAATATATAGATCTCAAGCGAATTCTAAATAAACCCTGAACCAAGCCTAAATAAACCTTAAACAAACTTTACATAGATCTTAAACAGACTCAACCAGACCTAAACAAACCCTAAACCAACCCAAAGCCAACCCTAAACCAACTCTAAAACCAACCCAAAACAACCCAAACCAACCTAACAAAAACTAAACCAACCCGAAAACCAACCCTAAATAAACCAACCCTAAACCAACCCTAAATGAATCCTAGTTGCAAAAAGCATGCGACATGAACAGTTCGAGCACCAAAATGTTGCAAATACTAGGGAAAATGAGAGGTTCGAACTCCAAAATGTTGCAAAATACAGTTGAAATGGCAGCTTCCAGCTCCAAAATGCTGCAAATACCAACGGAAACGGACAGGACAGGAGATCCAAAAAAAAAAACAGAACGAACAAAAAATAATTCCCAAAACAATTCCGGACCCGAATAGCACACAGTAGAACATAGTAGAACACTTCAAAGCACCATGATTCCAGAGAAACATCATGATGCTAGCTGCTAGCTTGCTGATGATTCTTCTACTCACCAGTCCCAAATTGCGGGAACTCGACTGATCTGAATGTATATGCATGTGGGCATAAACATCCCGCCGGACCGGAAACCGTTCCCATAAAACGCGTGTTTTTTTAAAAAAATGTGATTTTACCACAGTGCCGTGCTGATTTGATGATTGGAAATCCTGGAAAAACTTGGGGCGCGTTTTTTGGCTTTTCAGCGTCATCGCTGCAACGCATGCGTAGCAACATGTCACGTAGTCAGCGATCCCAGAGATCTTAGCAGCGTAGCAACATGTAACGTCGTAAACGATCCCAGAGATCTTAGCAGCATGGCAATATATCATGTACGAAGTACAAGGAACGTTAACATGCCCCCCCACCCCACCCCAACCCACACTAGAGACCTCAGCAGCGTAGCAACATGTCACGTAGTAAACGATCCCAGAGATCTTAGCAGCATGGCAATATATCATGTACGAAGTAAAAGGAACGTTAACATGCACCACCACCCCACCCCACCCCACCCCAACCCACAATCGCGATATTCAAAAACGCGCGTTTTAGGGGAACGGTTTTCGGTCCGCAGGCATAAACATTAAGGTTAGTTGAATAGCTTGCCCCGCAAAGAATAAACTGGCCTCTTGCGTCCTGTTCCTGTGACAAACTGTGACCTGTTGCTGGTGGGCGGGTTTGCTCCACTGACCAACCGCGACAGCCTGTGCCAGGACAAGTATGACGCAGAACACAGTGGCTACATCAAGGCTGCTGATGCCGAGGCGTTTGCAAAAGACATGGTGGCCTCAGGTTGGAAGGACTGGGCACCTTCCGAGCGGGATTGCAGCTTCTTGGCAGCACTTTTGCCAGGCACTTGCATTGCGCATGTTTGGGGGTGCCTGGATACTGTTGAATGACTTCCCACGCATATCCGCAGCCCTCAAGCTCACTCATTAAAGGTCTGTGGAAACAGATTGAAGAGGAGTTTGGTGGAATTAGCTTGGAGCAATTTGCAGAGATGAGCGAGAACGGCGCTGCCTGACAGAATATTGACAGAATATGCGGGCTGCGAACTTCGGCACACTGGGTGCGCCGGGTCACGGTCAATTGTGCTGGTTGGCCAAGAAACCAATCAACAAGTTAAAAACAATGGTGGAGGTTAAGCACCGAGTTCCCCCTTGAGGCTTTCTCCTAGATAGTCCCAAGTCTAGAACTATTTTTTGAAGTTTGGTTGGCGGTCCTTAGTCAACACATCCTGCTTCTTCACATTTGGGAAGGGGCAATAGCACCAAGGATTTTGCCGTATGAGTATGAGGCCGCAACATGCCATAGCCATACAGCTGCGCAATCGGTCTCAATGGGGGATGCCGACAAGATCCTGGAAGGGCAGCTTGTGATGCTGATCTCACAACTTCAAATAATCAAAGTACTCGACGAACTGATCATGGATACGGGAACAGCGATCCACCAAGAGCACTTTGCATTTTGAGGAATACTTAAGTGTCTGAAGACAGTAGTTGGAAACCATTGCCATGAAGACTAACCGACGCAACATCCCGCAACTGCAGCAAAACTGTGCACGGAGAGAAGCATACCAGTGATCAGCCGACATGCCCTCCATAACATGGTGATCAGACATGCGGAAATCACCTCGTTCTGTTTTCAATCTTTGTGGTGTCTTCGGAAGCGAACGCCACGTTCCGTCGCAGAGATGTGACTGGCAGTTGTGCATTGCTTGCAATGAAAAAAGACCTGCTATGGTACCGCTCCTGGGCTGATCAGATTGACAAAGGGAGCCCCTGAAAAGCAACTTTGTCGTAAAGCTATACACTAACCATCCGATTTAATCCATTTATGTTTCTATCCAATGAATCTAAGCACTAGAATGACTCAGCATGGTCTGAGTAACGGAAGCCGAAAGTAGGGAGTGGACTTGGGATGTTCAAATTTGTGTGAAAACCTTCACAACCGATAGTGGACCACCCACTTGGCCATGTCCTTTGCGAGTAGAAAGCAATTTTGTCCACCACTCATCTATCTAGATCTATAAATTCCATTAAAGGCATTAAAAAAAGAAACTGCATCCTTCATCTGGCCATTTGGTATGTCCAATCCGCCCATCAATTTTAAATGGTTGGTCAGGGTGTGCATTCATTTATTGAAAGCTTGATTCTATTGACAAGATCTCCATATTCAGAAGAACTCGGCTGGGCAAGGGGCTCAAAGAGGCTTGCATTCTCAGTTTCCTAGACTGATTGAAAACCCAAGATTTCATGGGAAGCTGAAGTGTTTGACCTGAGGACAGCATTCCTGGATTGTCAAGGTGCTTGGGGGCTTAGGGTGGGGCTTTGGGATGCGGGCGGCCTCTGTGTGTGGACCTATTTTTGTCGGATTTTGTAGCAGAATTCGTTACCCCATCATAGCTTCAAACCACCCAAGTTTGATCAACTCTTGGCAGGTGGATGCAGATTCCATGTTAAGTCGGGAGCCAAGGTGGTCGAGGCGTTTCTTGAAGGTTCGTTTTCAAAGGCCAGACTACGCCTAGCTCACCGCAACAAAGAAACGTCTGAGGTTGGACGGCAGGAGTCAAGTTGTTTTTAGATGTCTTTAGTAGGGTGGAGTCCTCTTGGTGTGAGTCAAAAGTTCAGGCTAGGCCCCTGCAGAATTTGACCAACACACACACACACATACACAGTGAGAGAGAGACAGATATATATATATATATAATGCATTATAATGCATTATATATATAATATGTGTACAGATGTGCAAATCTATTTAGAGCTAACAACACTGTGCAAGAGCTGATGGTGTTTGAGGTGCTCCGCGCCTCGTCCAGCAGATCAAAGAGCACGGAAAATTTGCAGCTTGGCCACAGGGTAAAGGGGTCAACATCGAGACTTTCTCACAAAACACCGCGGGAAGCGACATGAAAGAACATGAAACAACCGCGAATGGATAATGGTGCAGGTTATGGTCATTTCTGCAAATCCACGCGGGAGAGTCCATGAGTTGAAAAAACGGTTATGCGGTTGAACATGCTTTGAAAGAAATATGGGGTGATCCCAGTTTATTTTTGACATATTGTTTGCCTTTTTCTCCCATTTTTTCCGATATTGATGCCTCACCATGTTGGTGCTGGACCACTTCAAGTGAACCTTTGCTGCGTTCCGGCGCCGAGGATGTGCCGGACCTCTGGCCGGGGAGGCAAAAGGTTTTTGTGAAACTTTCTCCACGCTGGAAACTTCAGTGGTGAAGCTGGGATCATCAAACATGGAGAGTTTGCTGATCCAACCGGCCCTGCCAGGTTTTTCAAGAACTGCGGCATTTTGGACTCCATGCAAGGCTGTTCGGGATGGAAGATTCCCGACTTTTTGTGCGTGCCATTGACGTGAAACCACGACACACTTGTGACGCAGGAGTCAATGATTCAAATGCAGTTACATAACTAGAAGTTGCTCCGTGCTGCAGCGCTGCTCCTTCTTCGTGCACGACATGTATTGACATGTATTAACTACACTCTGCATACACTGTCGAAGAATGCCTAGAGATCCTAGAGAGAAGCCCAAGAGCCTGGGCCTAAATGGCCAACATGTGCTCGAAGCTCAAATTCTATTCGAGTCTCAGAGTCCATACCCACCAGCCGCACTGTGGCACAAGCTCTGTGGCCTGTGATGATGTGATGCCAGGACCAGTGGAAGTTCTTTCGCGCCAAGCATTCTACAACTTTGTGGCAAACAAATACAAATGTTCCCTGGCTGCATTCTAAAGGGTATGCTGGCACACCCAAAGGAGCCTGTGAGCATGAAGCCCAAGCATTGGCTCATGGCGGATGGCTGACACGGAAATGGCCTTGATCAAATCAGCAAAGATAGGACCGTTCTTCTTTTGGCACCTGGTGGAGCCAGTCATCTCTTTTCCCGTCGTGCACGCTTGCTTCACCTTTATCCCGTGCGCGCTATTGTGTTGCTGGTTGTTGTCGTTGATTCTTCTTGCCTCTTCTCCGTAATTTTGCTTGTTTCTCCCCTATCGAGCTTTGTCGTGTGTTCTCGGTCTTCTCTCCGGGGTGTGTTTTTTCCGGGTTGGCGCTTTTTCGTGGCTCGTTGGCTGGGTTTTCTTGTTTGCGTGGCCCTCTTGTATGTATGTGGCTTGTTTCGCCTTTTCCTTGGCTTCTTTGTGTTAATGGTTGTTATTTTTTTTCTTTTTTTTTCTTCTTTTGGCACCTGGTGGAGCCAGTCATCTCTGCTCAAGAGATTGAGCCTCAAAAAGGTCACCGATGACTTCTGTTTTGAGGGATGGCTTGTGTTATGTTGGTTCCCCCACTGTCCTGCCACCTGTTTGATGGCCTCAGCCGATCTGCGCGTGCTTAGTACAAGTAGTACAACCAATCTCGTTTTTGTTTCTTGTCAATGTTACCATGTAAAAAATATGTAAAGACATTATGGCTAGCCTAGGCACAAAACTGGCCATTGTGGTGTGGATTGAACCAAGGCTATCAGAGCATGGATTGGACCCACATGGGCTGGGACCCAAAGGGATTGGGCCACTGATGTTTCGCAGGCCTTTCATGTAGAACCTTTGAGAAGCACGTTCTCATTGCTTTTGCAGCCTATGAGGGCCGTCAATTTGATTCCTTTTCCTTATATACTTCAATCAGATGGCCGAAAGACGGCTCACGAATCTTCACTGCAACTTCCCCATCCCTTCAGTCACAGCTTGCATAATATATGCTTTCATTAAGACCAGTATATGATTAGAGGAGGCTTTCGAATCTTGATCGCAAAGAAGGTACCATGGGCCAGTTTCCAACCCGGATTTGGTATTTTTCAATGAGGTGAGGATGTCTTTGTGCTCCATTGCTTGAAACAACTGGGTGTTTGGTCAGTGCACATTGACACGGCAGGGGCGCTCAATTCTGGGCACGGGGCCGGGGATTTTTACGGTTGGACTGGACATTTCCAGGGTCATAAAGGGTCATAAATCAGTCTGGGACAGGATTTTCGTTCTGGCCATGCTACAAACAGTTTCCCGGAAGGCTTTCGGAAGAGGTGAGCCGGTCATCCATGGACACTGAGTCACTACGCGTCCAGCTGCTTCAATGAGTGATGACCATTCCACGCGCAAGTCGCACAAGAGCTGCCACGCCCGTCCCTGTGCTCAGATGCTGCATGATGCTTACTGCTCCTACAGCGGCAACTTGGCAAAGATGGAGCGTGGTACAGCCCGGTGGAATGGGCAACGCGGGGAAACAATTGCAACCCTTCAGTTTTCAGCATTCTTCAGCGACGTTAGTCAGAGGAAGGCTCTGCAAACCATTGAAACCCCCTCATGTCGATGGCTTACACCTCGTCGCTCAAGGCGCTCCACCATATTCCAGATTTCCAGATTCATCCAGGTTTGACATTCGATGAAATCAGGTGAAACAATCACGAATTTAAAAAGCATCAAAATGCATCAAAGTGAGGTTTACCGAACTGCTGGGAGCCTAATGTGGCAGTGTTCCATCCACTCAAAGACCTGCCCGGGTCCGGGGCCCAGATGAGAGAGGAATCTGCTGGTGGGCCCGTCTTGCGAATTGAGATGGTTTCAGACATGTGGGGTGATTTGGGGTGATTTTAGCACAGAACTCCATCCCAGAAAATTCTTCAGCTGACTTGCTTATGCCTGCCCCATTTTGGAAGACACCCCATGTCCACAGACAAGAAACATATCATATCAGTTTTGGGATCTAGCTGGATACTAGCTGGAGAATGCCGGGGAGCGAAGCCGAAAGCCACCACGACACACCCGGAGATATGCCTGGAATCTGAAACTGCTCCATCACATGATATCACATGCATATTAGTTTTTGTGGGTGAGGTCGGTCTCGCAGATTCAACTTGGATTAGACATTAGAAGGCAGCAATTCAGCAGAAACATCCTCCAAAATCTCCAGCCACAAGTCTGCAGTGCCCTCTGCATGCACCTCATTGCATCAAAGAACATGGACAAAAATGGCACAGCAGATTGATGATGGTACAGTTATATATATATATATAGAATATATATGTTAGTGATATATAGTTATATATAGAATATATAACATACATATGTTAGAACATGAATGATATGAATGTGACCGTGACAGAAACATGGCGTCGAAGATTATGGCACTGTTCGCACGAGAAAAAGAGGGCCCAACGGCAGTTTGTTGGAGCCATGGGCGCCATGGGAGCAGATGAAACTCCGGTTCAGGCCGTGTCAAGGTGCGCAGCGTAGCGATGCGTAGCGTGCCAGATTTCTTTCGCCTCTGAAATCCCTTGGTGAAAAAAACAGTTTTTTTTGTTTTTAAAATGTTCTTTCTATGGGAGACCTGAATGGTGAATCCATCCGGAGCTGCCAGCGCCAAGACATGGATTATCATGGATTATCCTTGACCGGTCATGACAGTCATGCAGGTACTTGCACCCTCCAAAGAGTGCTCCAAACATTTCCAAAGAGCCTGGGGGGACCCAGGTGGCGTCAGCCCCTCGAGGCGGTGATGAAGCGCATTTTGAAGGAGTGACATGCCGGAGCAAGTGTTCTGGAGACATGCTGGGTACTTGTACCATCACATCCACCACTGCCACTGATTTGTATATTGATGATTATTGAATATTATTGATGTATATTGACATTGATATTGGATGATATTGGTATATTATTTAAGGGCTGCCGCCCCTGCCGCCGACCCCGGTAAAGAATCGGGGATTGCTGGTGAAACAGGCAAGCTGTGTGACGCAAAACTTTGGCAAATGCATTATCACATGCAGGATCATGCGTAACTGGTGCAGCTTTCGGATCAATTGCAGTAAGGTGCTGGCTGCATGACGAGACAGTTGAATTAGAAGCTTACTCTGAACCCAACAACACATCTATGTGCATATGGGCCAAGAGACATAAGACCAAATTGCCAAAAGCTATCATGACAAGAAAGCTCCAGCTTAGGTGGTGGTATAAGATAGCTACACAACTTTTTTTTGGATTGAAGCTATTCTAGTTGGACTGCAGCAACGAGAGCTGAGAGCTACGAAATATGGCCCGTGCGAAATGATGGGACACGCCCAAAAGATTATAGAAAAAGCAGAGAAGAAAGTCTAACATTTTAGCTTTTTTCCTGTGTAACATATGGTGTAATTCACCCGGCGCAAACCATGCCGGCGCAGCTGCGGAGTGCAAGCGCAGTGCTGGAATGTTGGCTGGCCGGCAATCGTGTCAACACGTCCTCCCTAACAGTGTTAGGGTCCTGTCGCAAGACAGGTGTATTCCCCTGGGATACATGAGATCGCTAACGACTGGGTCACCGACCGGTTCACTCTCAACCTTCGGGGAGAGCGGGCTCAATGTACAGTCTGGCCACAGTGAGGACCTTGTTTTTGGCTCTAAGGTCCGAGCTGCGCTCCATAGGGACTGGGGTCACTGACAAGGTGACTAAGACTTTCCACTCCTTTCTTGGATCGTCTTCTCCGGTAGTGGCTGGAGTCCGGGAACCTATGGGGGCATCCTGCGTTGGCTTAACTTTTGTGTGGTGGTGATCATCTTGTGTGGTGACTTTTGGTTTCTTTCTGCAGCCGCTGCTTCTTCTGCTGCTGCTGCTGCTGCAAGCTGCTGCTTGTTGTTGCCGCTGTTAGGCTTTAGCTGCTGCTGCTGCTGATGATGAAAAAGTGCTGCGCTGCTTCTGCTGCGGCTGCGGCTGCTGTTGCTCCTGTTGCTCCTGTTGTTGCTGCTGCTCTTCCTCCCGAGTTTCAAAACGCATCCTGCTGGACAGGAAAACACAGTAGCCCTGAAGGACAGAACAGCGCAAAAAACGAGCCCAAAAGGTGCCTAACGTCCGTTCTGAAACTCTAGAAAAACAATAGTTTTTGACAACTTTTTATACCACTGTTTGTACAATGAGACATCGAACCCTCCTGTTGCTCCTGTTGCTCTTCCTCCAGAGGCTCAAAACGCACTCTGCCGGACAAGGAAACACACTGGCCCTGAGGGACGGAGCAGTGCCCAAATTGAGCCCAAAAAGTGCCTAACCTCCGTTCTGAAACTCTAGAAAAACAATAGTTTTCAACCAATTCTTCCTCCCGAGGCTGAAAACGCACCCTGCCCAACGGAGAAACACAGTGGCCCTGAAGGACGGAACAGCGCCAAAATCGAAAAGTCCCTAACGTCCCTTCTGACCCCTAGAAAAACAATAGTTTTGGACAAGGTTTTATGGTTTTCGACCAATTTTTATATCACTGTTTGTACAATGAGACATACAACCCTCCTGTTGCTCCTGTTGCTGCTGCTGCTCTTCCCCCCGAGGCTGAAAACGCATCCTCCCGGACAGGGAAACACAGTGGCCCTGAAGGACGGAACAGCGCCAAAATCGAGCCCAAAAAGTCCCTAACGTCCCTTCTGAAACCCTAGAAAAACAATAGTTTTCGACCAATTTTTATACCACTGTTTGTACAATGAAACATACAACCCTCCTGTTGCTCCTGTTGCTGCTGCTGCTCTTCCTCCCGAGGCTGAAAACGCACCCTCCCGGACAGGGAAATGCAGTGGCCCCGAAGGACGGAACAGCGCCAAAATCGAGCCCAAAAAGTCCCTAACGTCCCTTCTGAAACCCTAGAAAAACAATAGTTTTGAACAAGGTTTTATGGTTTTCGACAAATTTTTATACCATTGTTTGTACAATGAGACATAGAACCCTCCTGTTGCTCCTGTTGCTCTTCCTCCCGAGGCTGAAAACGCACCCTCCCGGACAGGGAAACACAGTGGCTCTGAAGGACGGAACAGCGCCAAAATCGAGCCCAAAAAGTCCCTAACGTCCCTTCTGAAACCCTAGAAAAACAATAGTTTTGGACAAGGTTGCATGGTTTTCGACCAATTTTTATTATACCACTGTTTCGACCAATTTTTATACCACTGTTTGTACAATGAGACATAGAACCCTCCTGTTGCTCCTGTTGCTGCCGCTGCTCTTCCTCCCGAGGCTGAAAACGCACCCTCCCGGACAGGGAAACACAGTGGCCCTGAAGGACGGAACAGCGCCAAAATCGAGCCCAAAAAGTCCCTAACGTCCCTTCTGAAACCCTAGAAAAATAATAGTTTTGGACAAGGTTTTATGGGTTTCGACCAATTTTTATACCACTATTTGTACAATGAGACATAGAACCCTCCTGTTGCTCCTGTTGCTGCCGCTGCTCTTCCTCCCGAGGCTGAAAACGCACCCTCCCGGACAGGGAAACACAGTGGCCCTGGGGACGGAACAGCGCCAAAATCGAGCCCAAAAAGTCCCTAACGTCCCTTCTGAAACCCTAGAAAAACAATAGTTTTGGACAAGGTTTTATGGTTTTCGACCATTTTTTTTAATTTTTTTTTATACCACTGTTTGTACAATGAGACATACAACCCTCCTGTTGCTCCTGTTGCTGCCGCTGCTCTTCCTCCCGAGGCTGAAAACGCACCCTCCCGGACAGGGAAACACAGTGGCCCTGAAGGACGGAACAGCGCCAAAATCGAGCCCAAAAAGTCCCTAACGTCCCTTCTGAAACCCTAGAAAAACAATAGTTTTGAACAAAGTTTTATGGTTTTCGACCAATTTTTATACCACTGTTTGTACAATGAGACATACAACCCTCCTGTTGCTCCTGTTGCTGCTGTTGCTCTTCCTCCCGAGGCTGAAAACGCATCCTCCCGGACAGGGAAACACAGTGGCCCTGAAGGACGGAACAGTGCCAAAATCGAGCCCAAAAAGTCCCTAACGTCCCTTCTGAAACCCTAGAAAAACAATAGTTTTGGACAAGGTTGCATGGTTTTCGACAATTTTTTTTATTTTTTTTTAATACCACTGTTTGTACAATGAGACATACAACCCTCTTCCTCCCGAGGCTGAAAACGCACCCTCCCGGACAGGGAAACACAGTGGCCCTGAAGGACGGAACAGCGCCAAAATCGAGCCCAAAAAGTCCCTAACGTCCCTTCTGAAACCTTAGAGAAACAATAGTTTTGGACAAGGTTTTATGGTTTTCGACCAATTTTTATACCACTGTTTGTACAATGAGACATACAAACGTCCCGTTGCTCCTGTTGCTGCTGCTGCTCTTCCTCCCGAGGCTGAAAACGCACCCTCCCGGACAGGGAAACACAGTGGCCCTGAAGGACGGAACAGCGCCAAAATCGAGCCCAAAAAGTCCCTAACGTCCCTTCTGAAACCCTAGAAAAACAATAGTTTTGGACAAGGTTTTATAGTTTTCGACCAATTTTTATTTTTATATCACTGTTTGTACAATGAGACACAACCCTCCTGTTGCTCCTGTTGCTGCTGCTGCTCTTCCTCCCGAGGCTGAAAACGCATCCTCCCGGACAGGGAAACACAGTGGCCCTGAAGGACGGAACAGCGCCAAAATCGAGCCCAAAAAGTCCCTAACGTCCCTTCTGAAACCTTAGAAAAACAATAGTAGTTTTGGACAAGGTTTTATGGTTTTCGACAAATTTTTATACCACTGTTTGTACAATGAGACATACAACCCTCCTGTTTTGGACAAGGTTGTATGGTTTTCGACCAATTTTTTTTAATTTTTTTTAAATACCACTGTTTGTACAATGAGACATACAAACGTCCCGTTGCTCCTGTTGCTGCTGCTGCTCTTCCTCCCGAGGCTGAAAACGCACCCTCCCGGACAGGGAAACACAGTGGCCCTGAAGGACGGAACAGCGCCAAAATCGAGCCCAAAAAGTCCCTAACGTCCCTTCTGAAACCCTAGAAAAACAATAGTTTTGGACAAGGTTTTATGGTTTTCGACCAATTTTTATTTTTATATCACTGTTTGTACAATGAGACATACAACCCTCCTGTTGCTCCTGTTGCTGCTGCTGCTCTTCCTCCCGAGGCTGAAAACGCATCCTCCCGGACAGGGAAACACAGTGGCCCTGAAGGACGGAACAGCGCCAAAATCGAACCCAAAAAGTCCCTAACGTCCCTTCTGAAACCCTAGAAAAACAATAGTTTTGGACAAGGTTGTATGGTTTTCGACCAATTTTTATACCACTGTTTGTACAATGAGACATACAACCCTCCTGTTGCTCCTGTTGCTGCTGCTGCTCTTCCTCCCGAGGCTGGGAAACACAGTGGCCCTGAAGGACGGAACAGCGCCAAAATCGAGCCCAAAAAGTCCCTAACGTCCCTTCTGAAACCCTAGAAAAACAATAGTTTTGGACAAGGTTGTATGGTTTTCGACAATTTTTATACCACTGTTTGTACAATGAGACATACAACCCTCCTGTTGCTCCTGTTGCTGCTGCTGCTCTTCCTCCCGAGGCTGAAAACGCATCCTCCCGGACGGAAACACAGTGGCCCTGAAGGACGGAACAGCGCCAAAATCGAGCCCAAAAAGTCCCTAACGTCCCTTCTGAAACCCTAGAAAAACAATAGTTTTGGACAAGGTTTTATGTTTTTCGACCAATTTTTATACCACTGTTTGTACAATGAGACATACAACCCTCCTGTTGCTCCTGTTGCTGCTGCTGCTCTTCCTCCCGAGGCTGAAAATGCACCCTCCCGGACAGGGAAAGAGGCTGAAAACGCACCCTCCCGGACAGGGAAACACAGTGGCCCTGAAGGACGGAACAGCGCCAAAATCGAGCCCAAAAAGTCCCTAACGTCCCTTCTGAAACCCTAGAAAAACAATAAAAACAATTGTTTTGGACAAGGTTTTATGGTTTTCGACCAGTTTTTATACCACTGTTTGTACAATGAGACATACAACCCTCCTGTTGCTCCTGTTGCTGCTGCTCTTCCTCCCGAGGCTGAAAACGCATCCTTCCGGACAGGGAAACACAGTGGCCCTGAAGGACGGAACAGCGCCAAAATCGAGCCCAAAAAGTCCCTAACGTCCCTTCTGAAACCCTAGAAAAACAATAGTTTTGGACAAGGTTTTATGGTTTTCGACCAATTTTTATACCACTGTTTCTACAATGAGACATAGAACCCTCCTGTTGCTGCTGCTGTGCTTTCCTCCCGAGGCTGAAAATGCACCCTACCGGACAGGGAAAACACAGTGCCCTGAAGGAAGGAACAGCGCAAAATCGAGCCCAAAAGTCCCTAACGTCCCTCTGAAACCGGGACAAGGTTTATGTTTTTTCGACCAAATTTTATACCACGTTGTACAATGAGACATACAAACCTCCTGTTTGACAAGGTTTTATGGTTTTCGACCAATTTTTTTTTTATTTTTTTTTAAACCACTGTTTGTACAATGAGACATACAACCCTCCTGTTGCTCCTGTTGCTGCCGCTGCTCTTCCTCCCGAGGCTGAAAACGCACCCTCCCGGACAGGGAAACACAGTGGCCCTGAAGGACGGAACAGCGCCAAAATCGAGCCCAAAAAGTCCCTAACGTCCCTTCTGAAACCCTAGAAAAACAATAGTTTTGGACAAGGTTGTATGGTTTTCGACAATTTTTATACCACTGTTTGTACAATGAGACATACAACCCTCCTGTTGCTGCTGCTGCTCTTCCTCCCGAGGCTGAAAACGCATCCTCCCGGACAGGGAAACACAGTGGCCCTGAAGGACGGAACAGCGCCAAAATCGAGCCCAAAAAGTCCCTAACGTCCCTTCTGAAACCTTAGAAAAACAATAGTTTTGGACAAGGTTGTATGGTTTTCGACCATTTTTTTTTTATACCACTGTTTGTACAATGAGACATAGAACCCTCCTGTTGCTCCTGTTGCTGCTGCTGCTCTTCCTCCCGAGGCTCAAAACGCACCCTCCCGGACAGGGAAACACAGTGGCCCTGAAGGACGGAACAGCGCCAAAATCGAGCCCAAAAAGTCCCTAACGTCCCTTCTGAAACCCTAGAAAAACAATAGTAGTTTTGGACAAGGTTTTATGGTTTTCGACAAATTTTTATACCACTGTTTGTACAATGAGACATACAACCCTCCTGTTTTGGACAAGGTTGTATGGTTTTCGACCATTTTTTTTTATTTTTTTTTTAATACCACTGTTTGTACAATGAGACATACAAACGTCCCGTTGCTCCTGTTGCTGCTGCTGCTCTTCCTCCCGAGGCTGAAAACGCACCCTCCCGGACAGGGAAACACAGTGGCCCTGAAGGACGGAACAGCGCCAAAATCGAGCCCAAAAAGTCCCTAACGTCCCTTCTGAAACCCTAGAAAAACAATAGTTTTGAACAAGGTTTTATGGTTTTCGACCAATTTTTATACCACTGTTTGTACAATGAGACATACAACCCTCCTGTTGCTGCTCCTGCTCCTGTGACTCCTTCTGTTCAAAAGGCACCTGCCGGATGGGAAAACACCATGGCAGTAGTAGTAGTAGTAGTAGTCCGAAACAAGAGTCAAAAGTATTATTCCCTGGCACGCTCCCCCTTGCGTCTGCCGGGGTCGGCGGATATTGACTGCTGGCTACTGGCTGGGTGCTGCTGTCTTATTCCCTAACGCGCTCCCCCTTGCGCAGCCGGGGTCGGCGGATATATATAGTCATCCTGGAGTAGATAGAATATGGAATTGTAAATATGTCCAGTTTAGTGGGGGGTTTCTGACATCTCCATATTGTATTGATCTACTTCAAGATGACTATATAACAAGTATAATATATATATATATATATATACATATATATATATTATTATTTTTTTTATTATTTTTTTATTATTTTTTTTATTATTATTACTATTATTATTATTGTTATTATTATTATATATACATGATTATATATATATGTGTTTATTATGTACTGTGTATCATATATATATAATAAACATGTGTATATGTTCCATGCGAATCCACATCCCATTTGGTCTTCTCATCCAAACTGCCAGGCCCTGCTTGCAGAAGGCGAACGGCGGCGCCACGTGCGGCGACCCTGGCGGTGAAGCCCACCAAACTGGGAAGAGATGTGGGTATAACTAACGATGTGGATGATATCATTTGTTACCCTCTGGTAAACTAACATAACTATGGAAAATCACCATGTTTAATGGGAAAATCCACTATAAATCACCATTTTCAATAGCTATGTTAAATTACCAGAGGGTAGTTAGTTATACCCACATATGACGGGGATATAATTTGACATAATTTGATATAATATAACTAACCAACATTTTTGATTTTTGTGTCTGAAAATGAGGTAACCCAAATGGCCTGTGAAAAAATGGTGGGCCCATCTCTCGGACCCCCAACTGGCCGTCGGAATCATGGCTATGCCACTGGTATATGGTGGGAATGGCATCGGGATATACTTGGGATATGACTTAGTAAGATTTTTTGGTCTGAAAATGGGAGATGGTCCCCTAATCCGCGGAGACTTAAAAAAAAGTGAGGAAACTCGATTAACCAGTGGATGGAATCGGGTACTCCATTTTCAGACAACCCATCTGAATTTTGATGAAGTGAGCAACTATCTTTGAAAATTGAGGTTTAATATGGTTTAAGGTGGTCCGACCGATTTGAAGACGGTAGACGAGGATGTGTTTTATTATTATTCTGAATGTGGTATCTTAAGGTACTCAAGACGATGAATTCCAGTATGTACATATAAGCCCCACTGGGATGGCAGCCACAAACTTCAGAATGACTGAGACTGTTTCAAAATGTTTCATGTTTCAACTATGTTTAATTGAAGGGGATTCAAAGAGGATAAGTTCTGAAGCATGTAACATATGTGTTGCATGTGCGCAAAACTGTGCTTTTGCTTAAAATTGGTGACATGTCCAAACGAACTTGTGCCCCGTTTCATGGCCTCGAAGCGAAGACTCGCCCAAAAGTTGCGAAACGCGCCGTGTCTAGAAAAACGATACGCTCTTGAAGCCGTTGCGAACTTCCCCATTCCCATTCCGGATCCATGGTGCTGGTATATATACTCTAACATTGTTAGGGGGTATCATGGGATCCATGGAGCACCATTAATATACCAGCACCATGGATCCGTCATGGGATTAGTAAATGATGGCCAGGGTTCCACCGTGTTCCACCTCGAAATATCAGCTGAGACCGCCGCCACGGCGATGAACACCAGCAGCAGCCGCTCGCATCTGCTGTGCCTGTCTCAAGTCGTTTGAGTCAATTGGCAGATCGATTGGCCGGATTTTTTGGCAGATCATCAATCTGAAATGACATCATCAATGACAAGAGTGACATCAACATCAGTTTTAATATGTTTTAATGACATCAAGCCATAAGTTTTTTTCGGGGAATGACAATAATGACATCAATCATCAATGACAATAATGATCATCCGTCATCAATGACATCATCAGTTTTAATGACATCAAGCCATATAAGGCCCAAGGGGCCCATCCCCAGGCTGAGCATCATCGTGGAAGCCACGGCCAAAGAGTCGGACCAGGCGCGCCCCCAAAAAGGGTGATGTTCTCCGTGAAAAATGGTCATTTCTCCAGATTCTGAGTGGATGAATCAATGTTCTCCATGAAAAATGGGGACCTTACCAGGCCTTACCAGTTTCAAGCAACTGAAATGATGGCTTACCCAGCAAAAAATTGTACTTCAGCCAAGAAAAGTGGAGATTGTCAATTTCCACCAACAAAACGGGAGGGTGGAACCATACAGAATGTGGCCTGGACACAGGAAAGTGGGGATATCACACATCAATACAAAAGCCAGATATGTTACCCTCTGGTAATTTAACATAGCTATTGAAAATGGTCATTTATAGTGAGTTTTCCCATTAAAAATGGTGATTTTCCATAGCTATGTTAGTTTACCAGAGGGTATTATGTTCTTATCAAGAAAAGGAAGCAAAGACTGAGGTTCGACCAAAGGAAAGAAAGGGGCGTCTAATGATCAAATGGTATCAAATGGAACATTGCATTGACAAACAGAGCGGGAGACTTGACCTACGAAGAGATGTTGGCTGCGTCAAATTTCAAGACTTCTGGGCCTACAGATAGTCTTCAATGATGACATCCGAGGTCGACAGTGAAGGCATGGTTTTTTTGCCGCACCGGGAAACCCATCACGGCTATTTGATGGGGCCAGGTGATCTATGGCAAGATCACCCTCTGCGATTTGGCGGGTTCCGAGAGAGTGAAGAAGAGCGAAGTGAGTCGATGCCCCTGCGACAGAGATGTTTGAGGGGGTTTTTCAGTGATATCCTGGGATACACCCAGGCAGTAGCACAAAAACATCAAGTTGAAGCATTTAGATAAGACGAGGATCACCCATTTGTTGTCCCAACCAATCAAAATCTTTGATCCACCTACTTTCGCTGGACATCTGATGTATCCTCATTCTTGTGTTGCAGTTGGAATATGTTGTGGAATTTCATCGAGTTTCATGCTTTTACATGATCATAGATCTACATAGATTACACAACTCAAATCATAGATCTGAGGCGGGGAGGCCTTGAAAGAGGCCATTGAGATCAACAAAAGCTGTGGCCTCGATGATTTTGCTGAAGGAAAACATAGGTTAAAACCATTACCTGGATAGTTAAAATATGTTAAGGTGATACTCTTAATTGCGGAAATTGGTATGATTGATGATGGAATGATGATTTATATGTACTTTGCTGAGGATGATTTCTGTCATTTTCTCTTTGGTGAATCCCTTTTTTGGCAATCTACTGAAACCTCGCAACCTGCAGATCTCCCTTGGGTATCCTGGTTTTTGGGTATAAACAATCATCTATTTGAGGCGCCAATTGAAGCCAAAAAATGTCTACCCTTAGTGGTTATATCATGTTATATCATGTTATATCCCCATTTGTTGGTGATTTAAATTCCGATGGTGGTTTACTATGGTTTACTCATGGTGTGACAATCAGTTTTTCTGTATCGACACCAAGCAGCTCCTGAGGTCTTACTGCCCTGGGAGATGTTATTGAAGCTCTATCCAAGGCCCCGAATGGAAACTGGAGAATGGAAAATACCTCTGGGTCATCCTCTTTGAGCAACTGAGCCGAAAGTGAAAAATCGGAAAATCCATTTGTTGAGATGTTTCTTCCATGTTTCGCTCATTTTTCTCATGAACAATCGTGGTTCTGTTTCCACCAGTTCTGTTGCCAGCTCCTTGGGCGCGCTCAGGGCAGCAAGAATGTGCCCTACCGAAACCACAAGCTCACCATGCTTATGCAGGCCTGGAGGGGTCGTGGAGTGGGTCCATGGATGGGTGCTTTCCATATGAGTGTGGGTATAATCTTGGTGGGAACTAAGAGGGTAATTAATTACCATGGTTTTTGGCATAGTTTGACATACCCAACTTGCTGTGGCATTTGAATATGTTGGAAACTCTGGAAGAGACAGGAGATAGATTATGGAAAGCAACCTCGGAGGGCATTCCAACCAGTCAACCAGTGCGTGATTATTTTCTCAAAGGAACTTGAAGTGACATGAAAAGTTGGAGTTTTTGACTTCGTAATATTTGGCTATAGCTCAAAATGATTTGCCCAAAATTGGATCGATAGGTCAATCAGCACCACACGTTTGATTTCTCGTTTAAGCCATGACCATGTTCATCAAACATGTCAGAAGTCAAACCTGTTGGCCACTTGAAGTGCCCCACTTTGGGCCCAAAAATTGGGAGGCATAGGGGTCACTGTTGAACCCGAAAGTTGTCAGCCTTTCCTCGTGGCCTTCCCCACAAAACAGTCAAGATTTAGAAGACCCCAGAATTTTGGCTTTTCCCGGAAGGGGTTCCCATTTTGAACCATCTTAAACTGATTTTAAACTACACTGGATTCACCCATCTCAGAAAGCATGTCAAATTGTCATTGGTATCATCATGTCACGAAAGCTAGCGTCAGCTAGCTGGAGTCTTCTTGCTTTAGCAAGTATTGGGGGGGCTGCTCAAGGACATCACGTGATTTTTCACGCGAAAGGGGGGCCCCCCCACCCCCTCCCCCACCACCACCACCACCACCATCACCACCACCACCATCACCACCATCACCATCACCATCATCATCATCATCATCGTCATCATCATCGTCATCATCATCGTCATCGTCCTCTCCATCGTCCTCGTCCTCGTCCTCGTCCTCGTCATCATCATCATCATCATCATCATCGTCATCATCATCGTCATCGTCCTCTCCATCTTCCTCGTCCTCGTCCTCGTCATCGTCATCATCATCGTCATCATCATCATCATCATCATCATCATCATTATCATCATCATCATCATCCTCGTCATCATCATCATCATCATCATCATCATCATCACCATCATCATCATTCATCATTCATCATTCATCATTCATCATTCATCATTCATCATTCATCATTCATCATTCATCATTCATCATCATCGTCATCATCATCATCATCGTCATCGTCATCGTCATCATCATCATCATCATCATCATCATCATCATCGTTATTCAATTACATTTTATCATTATTGGCAATTATTGTCATTATCACGAAAGCTAGCGTCAGCTCGCTAGAGTCTTCTTGCTTTAGCACGTATTCCGGGGCTCCCCAAGGACATCACTTGATTTTTCCCGCGAAAGGGCCCCCCCCTGCCCCCTCCCCCATATATATCATTGTTATATATCATATATCAATATATCATTGTTGCATCCTCGTTGGGACGAACAATGCCGCGACACGATGATGACAGTCCCTCCGCAACTCACCTCTTCCCTTCCTTCTTTCTCCTACCCCGCTAGCTTTCGTCATCCACCCCCGGCCTCAAGTATATACATATATATATATATATACTATTCCACTGTTCGCGCTAGGACAGTTTGGGCGGATCTGCCAAAACGTTGATGTTCGTGAATTGTTCTCCTGCCAGCTCAAACTCAGAGGAGTTGCCGGGGATCTTCCGTTGGGAGAGCATCGACCCACAGCTGGTGCATTGGACCTCAATTCATCGACTCACTGAGGGGCTTAAAGTCTTTGACCCATAGCCATACTCATGAACTTCTGCAGACGTTTTGAAGGGATGAGTTCCAGGTAATGAGTCGCTTCTGTTGGTCTTGAATTTTGGGAATAAAGGAACAGAAGTTCGCTGGAAGCATCATTGAGGTCCCGCTAGAACCGACAATCACCTCCCCTGGGTTCCCAAATGGTGGGTTGGCTGGGTGGAGTTGGTGATTCCGCTCCAGCAAATCAACATAGCCAGCCCACTATTTGTAGATCATGATTGGAAAATCCTGGGTTTGCGTATCTATTGCCATTGACTGGATTTTCTTAACCCCCCGCCTTTTTCCAGTTATATCATGTTATATATATATATAATATATATATATACACCTATATCCCCATTGATATATCCCCATCGATGAATTTGAGGAAGGTTATATGCCATTACATCCCCATGATGGCTTAAACCACCATTAATTAAACACCCATGATATCCGCTTTCCCATCTTTCCATATCTTTCCCTACGTTTCGAGGAGACCTTGACCTCGTTGAAGTGGGCCACAAGAGCCAAACAGGTGACCAACGATGTGAAAAGGAGACCGCGAAGCGGTCACTGTCGCTGTCTAGGTTCGTTGCGATTGAAAAATTGCTGGATTTGTTGATCAATATCAACAGTAGTTGCAGATTTGACCAATTTGACCATCAACATAATTGTGGTGGATCTTAAAACCACAACCAAAGGGGGATCTAGAACCGTAGACATGGTGTTGGATTCTACCTTTCACCAGGAATGCTGATTGCAAAGAGGTGGCCCGTTTAAAGCAGGCGTTGCGGTGAAGGGGGAAGCTTTGAGACGGAGATGGATCGCCTCAATTAGAGATCCCCAAACGTGCTTAGCTGCTGAACTCTCAAGGTGAATGTGTTTGAAAATAGGGCACCGTAGGGCACCCAAGAAATCCGTGGGTTTATCATGGTTTATCATTTATCATCCTCCCCATTCAAGTCGCCATTTGGATGTACCCCAAGCATGGATGAGTTTGACGTCCGTACTGTTGCGAAACCCTGCAAAACACAGATTAGCGAAAATGGAACCCTTGTAGCCAGTAGCTGAATAATTTTGAGCTGAATCCTGCTTTGGTGACCAGTCGAATCAAATTTCAGTCTTTGGGTTGCGGGTTAACAGTGGGCATGAGTAAACATCACCAATATATTCACAATTGTATATAAACAATAGTAGTAAACAATAGTGTTAATAAGCAAGAGTAAAGAAAAGTACACAACAGTAAACAATAGTAATTGAGCATTAGTTGACATTTTCCATATTGACATATACACATATATCATATATCATATATATATACTGTATACATATTGTTTTAGCAAGTGAATTACTTTTTTCCCCATCATCTATAAATCACATCCCCAAGATATCGATCGATGCTTGCGAATGGAGGTGATTGCGATGATGAGTCAAGCGCAGAGTGCCGAGGAGCCAAAAGATCGGTGGAATTTGAAGCCCGTGGAAAATTTGGGATGTGGGAGGATGTTGGCAAAGTTGATGGAAAAATGCTGAAAATCCCCATACTTTTGGATGTAGAAATTTGCAGATGAAACCGCCATTGGAGAAATGTGCAGGATTTCGAACGTAAAATCCATTCATGGGTTTCCTGTATATTTTTGCTAGAAAATAAGTCCATTGAGACAATGAAGGTTGTTGGTGGTGGGATATGACACTTCAGAGATTGGAATTCTGGCAGAAATGCAATGATTTGCCGGAGTGGAGACCTAGTCCCAGTTCGTCAAATAAGGATGACCTCACCCATTGGAAAGCAACAGCTCCCTTTCAAGACCAGGATTGAACTCAGATGTGGATGCTCGACATTTGTAAGTTTCGATAGTTTCGCAGTCATGAAGGGGATAGCCACACTTATCAACGACCCATTAATTAAATTGTGCAAAGTAACATGCAAAATTGAAAACCAAACTAAAGGTCATGACACCCATCCTGGAATAGAGAGGCGGAACTTCAGCTATCGCAAGGCCAAGTGCTAACCCAACTGGGTTACAAACCTGTGAGCATCGCAAGAAAAATTGGCCAACCAGGAGCCCCAAAGAGATGCCCCGAGCGGAATGGCATTCTAAGCCAGGCGCCATTTAAGAACCGGCTGCTTGTTGCAGATGGCTGGGCTTTAATCGCAGTTCGGTTCAGGTCACATTGGTTGCTAAATGGTGGGGACTATTGTGAATATGCCTATAAAAACCTGTAAAAAACCTGCTGGCCAGAGCTAGTTGACCATAATTACTCTGAACTTGCTCTCAGTGTCGCAGATGCAGGACACGCAGGACACTGAAACAGTGGAAGTGCGGTTGCTGTGTGTCACAGACATGGCTTCCCAATTTGGGAAGGTCCTGAGACAAAGGCTTCTGTGACGACGCACTGGTTGGTGCTTTTATCTTTTTTGGAATCTCTGAAAAATTGAAAAAAATATACCTAAGGCTTTAAGATGTTATATCATATATGTTATATCATCTCTGGTGACTTGAAAGCACCAACCAGTTCATTCGGCGAGCCAGTTGGACAAGTGGTTTCCAAAAAACCGTTATCTTGCAAAGGACAAAGGAGACGATATGCCAAAGCCTAACAGAAGGATAGTGTTTTTTGTTGTATTGCAATTATCTAAACCACTTCTTGTACATGAGCGGAGTCTAACAACGCTTTGGACTCCTATTTGGCAGCCTTTATAATAATAATAAAAAATAATAAAAATTATATATCAATAATAATCCAGAATCACATATTTATGTTAATATCAAAATAAATTAAAATAATTAATTAATAATTTATTAAATTATTAATAAAATAAAAAATATAAATTAATGATTACATTAAAGAATTTAAAATGATTTTATTTTTATTACTATCCTATTTATTTTTTTTTAATATTACGAAACTAACGGTAATTAATTGAAATTGATTTTATATTTAATAATGTTCTTTGTATTTTTTATAAAATTATAATAATTAAATTTGGGAAAATGAGG
>CAMXCT020001435.1:205000-278605 GCA_947184155.2 Cladocopium goreaui | reverse complement strand
TTATAATAATTTAATAATTCAATGTTTATTTGATTATTTTATTGTAAATGTCAAGTAATTTAATGTAATTTAATTGGTTCGGCTCCTGCACGCCATCTGAGAGCTCTGGGAGCTTCTCCACCAACCTGGCTGTCGATAGTATTCGATAATTATCAGTCAACGAAGTATGTTGCAAGACCGAGTGGAATCAGTCGGATTTTCTGAGGAGATTCTATGAGATTCTGATATTCTGGTTGTTTCCAGTTTTAGTAAAGCGGCAGCGTCATTTTGTATAGCTTTTCTATGTCCAGTCACACACAGCAGGGCATGCCTTCCCCATCTTGCGGTCGATCGGAAAGGCCTCGCTTTTGCAGGCTCTGATGCATTTTTTGGAAGCTATGCTCGAAGATCCCAACAACCTGGATGCATCGCCTTGTGTATTCCAGACAATTGAAGAGATCCATGAATCCAGCTGCTAGTTGCGTAGTTGGTGTCTAGGGCACTAGAAACATCTATGTCTATAGTCCATAAACCACCAGTTTAAACCCAAAAAAACATCTATATAGTCCAAGAGACCATAAATTACAAAAATATACATAAATCAATCAAATCAAATAAATGAGGTTCATGGCTTATAAATCGCCCATCAACGCCTCGTAGACCTGGCAGCGGGCCCTCGTGGCCTCGAAGCCAGTTCCCCAGTGATCAACCCCTATCTGGTTACTGGTTTCAACCCCTCTGAAAAATATGACTTCGTCAGTTGGGATGATATTCTTCCCAATATATGGAAAAATAAAAGCCATGTTCCAAAACACCAACCCCTATTTATAGCAGCACAATCCACTGGCATGGCAAAATAACTTCTGTGTACTTATGTGTTGACCATCGTGGTATGACATTCAGATCTCGGGACGTGACACTCCCAAAAAATCCCTAGCTTTTGAGACCTGAGGGTCTTCCAGTGGAGGTACCATGGCCTGAAGAATTGGAGGGATCATGATTGTTAGGACACAACAAATGGATACAAATGGTACAGTACGATGATGCTGATGTCATAGAAATTCATAGAAATTCATAGAAAATCATAGAAATTCATAGAAAATCATAGAAAATCATAGAAATTCATAGAAAATCATAGAAAATCATAGAAAATCATAGAAAATCATAGAAAATCATAGAAAATCATAGAAAATCATAGAAAATCATAGAAAATCATAGAAATTCATAGAAAATCATAGAAATTCATAGAAAATCATAGAAAATCATAGAAATTCATAGAAATTCATGGAAAATCATAGAAAATCATAGAAAATCATAGAAAATCATAGAAAATCATAGAAAATCATAGAAAATCATAGAAAATCATAGAAAATCATAGAAATTCATGGAAAATCATAGAAATTCATAGAAAATCATAGAAAATCATAGAAATTCATAGAAATTCATGGAAAATCATAGAAAATCATAGAAAATCATAGAAAATCATAGAAAATCATAGAAAATCATAGAAAATCATAGAAATTCATAGAAAATCATAGAAAACCATAGAAATTCATAGAAAATCATAGAAATTCATAGAAAATCATAGAAAATCATAGAAAATCATAGAAAATCATAGAAAATCATAGAATTTCATAGAAAATCATAGAAATTCATAGAAAATCATAGAAAATCATAGAAAATCATAGAAAATCATAGAAAATCATAGAAAATCATAGAAATTCATGGAAAATCATAGAAATTCATAGAAAATCATAGAAAATCATAGAAATTCATAGAAATTCATGGAAAATCATAGAAAATCATAGAAAATCATAGAAAATCATAGAAAATCATAGAAAATCATAGAAATTCATAGAAAATCATAGAAAATCATAGAAATTCATAGAAAATCATAGAAATTCATAGAAATTCATAGAAATTCATAGAAATTCATAGAAATTCATAGAAATTCATAGAAAATCATAGAAAATCATAGAAATTCATAGAAAATCATAGAAAATCATAGAAAATCATAGAAAATCATAGAAAATCATGGAAAATCATGGAAAATCAATATGGAAAATACCTTCCCGACTTTTTGGGGTGACCTGACCTGGACCATCCCCAAGCGCTTAAAAGGGCACCGCGTCCACGTGGTGAACATCACGCACCCAGGTCCTGAAAGGTCACGGCACCGGCACCGGCCGGAAAAAAAAAGTGGGCGTCAACAGGATATCTATAGATATCTATAGATATATCATAGAATATTTATGATATATCTATATCTATCATATTCTTTTAATTGTCTATATCAAATCCAATGAACAAAGAAATGAACAAATAAAAGTTCCTACACTACTAGTTTCCATAACTGTTCTTATTATCATCAATGATATGATATCAGATTTCGTTTAGTTTGTCCGGCTAAATAATCTGGCCTGGTGTCAGGGTCAATCAGGATCTCCACTCGATCCTGTGCAACAGCACAATCTTGCGCGTCGAAATTGCGATAAGAAAAAAGACCCACCTCGATCTGCGACATCGCTTGAGTCAAAGCCGCCTCACGCATGTTTTAGGGGCTGCAAATCAAATTTGCATATGGCTGGATACGTCATTGTGGCATTTCATGGTATTTCCAGGTATTTCCATGTATTTCCTGGGAAATGACGTTGCTTTGCAAATAGTTATAGCATGTTGTAGCTATAGCCGAAGAAAATCTGCCTGCAACGCAGGTGCCAAAGTGGCCCAGCCACGCTTCACTGTGCGCACCTCAGCCAAGTGACCAAGTGACTGTGGATGACCATGGCACTATGGACTCAGAATGACTCAGAGCACACCCAACTTGAGAACTGATGAGAACTGCACCTGCCATTGTCCGCTTCCAGCCTTGAACACCCAGCATAGGGAAATCTCAACTTCGCAGGTCCGGCCATTCTGAGCACCGAACATTCAGTAGATCAAGTGCACTCAAATTCCCGGCATTGAAAGCCAATTTGGCCAGCCTGACCCACATCCAGCCACATCGATTTCTCCAAGGGGACTTCTACCAGGCTTCCGAACCTTGGGTCCTCGCGGTCGCCAAGGGTACGCCTCTCAGACCTGTCGGGTTGTAGACAGCAAGGCTATTGAAGGCTCACCAATGGGGGGCCTGGCACATGTTTGGAATCATGATCAGTGCCTTGAAATGAATAACGACCCAATAACAGTCGCATCTCTGGAGTCTGCTCAGTTACCACAACATACCACAACCACTACCAAAATGAATCCCAGGCTGCAGGCTGCACCAACCCATTTCTTTACCTTTCTCCCTTTTTCGCTCGCGGCCGTATTTCGCTCAAACAGCTTAGGTCTTGATATGAAGTTGATACAAATCCAATACAGCCTCAATTGGACCTTTTCCATTCAATCACCGGCGATGCGCGAAGGACATCGTATCACCCAATGACGAATGAAGTAGACCTTGCGCCTGTGCTTTTCAAGCATCGGCAGCCCTCAGAGGGCCCTATTGTCCAAGGTCCTTCCTAGTGTCTCAAGCAATGTCTCATAGAGAAGAAACAACACCTCATAAACTGACTTGAGTTTGTTTGCAATCTTAGGTGGATTTGCTGATCTTATGGTGTCTCAACCACATATTCATCACACTGTGTGTTTAATCATCAATTCAATGGCGACTCTTTGCAAATCATCCGTTCAAAAAATGGCGCCACTCACCAAGTCATGAAGGTGGAGTAGGGTGTAGATTCACCCAAGCCAGTGGTATGTCCGGAGAACAAACGCCGATCCCAAGGGTGGAACCTCAAATCATGTCAAATCAGCTCAGCAACTTCTCTGAGATAGGGAAAACCCATATGGAAACCCAAAAAACAAAACACCGTACTACGCCGTAGGTCCCGAACTGCAGAAGTTCTTGCTCTTCTTGCAGCTGGAACTTGGCCTCTTCAATGGAAGGTGCCTGCAGAGCATACTGCAAAACAATGTATTTCAATGTACAAGTTCTCTGCAACAACTCTGCATACTGCAACAACTCGGGACAACTCGGGACAACTCGGGACAACTCGGGAGCGTTTCCAAGGTTAGGACCATGTATGGGATCATTGGATCATAGTTCCTCAGCGAAGGCAAGCCAATTCGACCAGAAATGAATCCATAGCTCCACTCCCGAGACAGTCTCGGGAGAAATAGGTAAAGGAAAAGGTACCTGAGACACTGCCAGGACATTGGATGTCTTTTTCTGAATCAACTATAGATTATCTATGTATCTAGACTATCACAGATTATCTATAGAAATAAGTCTTTAAACATTAAAGACTACGATTTTTCCAGATCTTCCCCTACCATCCTATAGATTGCTCCACCAATTCCTGGATACCATGGAACTGACTGACCACACATCTTCCCTTGAATGGATTGGTCACCTGGTTGGAAAATATCTTCAGGACACCAGCTGGTTTTTACCGCTAAATAGCGGTGAAAGACCGAGACTTGTCCAAAAATAACCTCCATGAAATAATTTCACAGACATATGTTCAATATGTTCCACAGTTTTAGCCCATTTGAGTTCCATGATTTACCCATGCCCAGGATTTTAATGACCCATAGCTAAACAGCTAAAGCAAGGGATCCCCCCAGGTCCCCCTGCTGCTCAGCCAAGGGCAAGTGCAACTTCTTCGCCATCATCTCCTGTGCCTTGGGCAAATGAAGAAAAATCTATGGCCGCCGTGGCAAAATACAACAACATTAACAACATGATGTATATATATATGTGTGTGTTACATGTGTTATGTTACATATGTTATATATTGCTTTATTTTGTTTTGGAGCTGGTCGTCCTTTGAAGATTCTGCACACCATCCATTCGAGGCAGCGACCCTCATCAAACGACGGTAGCGGCCCACGATAAGGTCGTGTGGAAGCAGCTCCAGAGCTCGCTCGATGACGGGCTCCTCCGGCGAAAAAGGTGAAGAAATTAGCCATTCAATGCCATTCAGTTGGGTAAATTTGGACTACTGTAGTCATTTGGAAACTCAAGTTATTGAGTTTCTGTTTTTTCAGATACAGTTCTATTCACCCATTCTGCTGTTCACAGTTTTTTTTTACGGGAAAATTATTAGACTTTGTCTTTATAGAACCCGCCCTGGAGTCCTTGTCGTTGAGCTGGTCATCCTGTGAATGGCAAACTGTGGATGAAAGTTTGCCAAGATGGTGACCCATTTGCCACTAGAACTAGGAAGACGCGGAACCATTTTGGAGCTGCAAAGACCAATCGAAGCTACATCCAATCTTTGTTTGGATACTTCCAATATCTTCCAATAGGCCTAAGGTTCTTTTTTGTCACAAGATGTCCACTGTCCACATCCCCTGAAGTTCAAGTTTTCTCTGAAGATGTGGTTCGATGGATCCAGCTACCCAGCTGCTACACACTGCTCATCATCTCGGGTCGCTGTCCAGCATCAATCCATGGCCACGCAACTCAGCGATCATGTGCTCATACCTCAGAACACGCCATCGAATGAAGGACGTGCAACACCGGTGGGGGCTGAATAGCCAGCTTGATCCACAAAATATCAATAGAAAATCGCATGAATAAATAGGAGCGAAACGATAACACTTCGGACATTTGGCTTTGATATGCTTTGATCACTTTTCACCCGAGAAAAGTAGGCCGTAGGCTTCTGTAACACACACACACACAACAAAAAAAAAACATCAAGAAATCAGAAGAAATCAATGTTCAGATCCATCCTTGCAAGTAGAAAGAAGCGATAACGTTATCGCCGCCTAAGGTAACGGCTGGTAGCGCTCGAAGGGTCCCTTGACATACTTAAACCACAAGGGGTAGATGTTGGCCTGAAACTGCAACAGCCAGCCAGATTTCCATGAACTTTGAATCAATACTTGACAGTTGGTAGATGGAAAAAGTGCATGGCCTCTGCAATTGGCGTCATCAATCGTCCAAGTCCATCCAAGTCCCCTCTCCTTGCAGAACTGCTCGAAGGGCGTCATTTGCATCTCCTGATGGTACCTCAGCAGGGTCCAAAAACTAGCTGCAGGTGGCTGCCAGCAGCACAGAATGTGGCTTTGTCAGAAATACACCCCCCAAAAAAATTGATTCCTAATGGATCATCATTTTCACATTGCCATCGCCATCAAGAGTGCGGCCATGAAAACCGGATCATCATCCACAGTTTCCCCAGTTTTCCCATGTTTTTCCCATGTTTTTCCCATGTCTTCCCATCGTTTTCCCATGGTTTTTCCCATGGCTCCTCTGGGCTCCCAGGCCAGGGCACCACCGCGCGCTCGGCTGCCATGGTGCGCAGCAGCGACTTGGAGAGAGCTCGGTAGAAAGACATCCTGCCGGGCACTGCCGGGCACTGCCGCTCTGCCACGGATCCCCGGCGCTCATTGATTTCGATGCTTGGGGGGTTCCCCAAATCACAAGGCGTTTATATGATATGATCTGATAGTGTAGGTCTGTAGGTAGGTAGGTATGAGTATTTTTCACTATGGTTACTGTTATTATGGTTCATAATATGATAATAATAACATAATAACGAAAAAAATATCATTCTTTATATGTACTGGCAGCTGAGTCAACAGCTAGGAACTTGGACCCTGTGGCACTCCTGGAAGCTGAATCAAAAGCGCTGGACAGTCGGACAGCACTGAAAGAGCAGAAATGGCAAAGTGTGGAAGACGATTGAAGCCCCTTTATCTGTATAGTGTATATAAATCTATGTCTATATATCCGCCGACCCCGGCAGACGCAAGGGGGAGTGCGTAAGGGAAAAAGAGTTTATGACACAGCTGCCAGGAAAGAATAATAATAATTCGCTGACCCCGGCCGATGCAAGGGGGAGCATACAGCTGCCAGGAAAGAATAATAATAATTCACTGACCCCGGCCGATGCAAGGGGGAGCGCGTAAGGGAAGAAGAGGTACTGCACTGCTACTTTTACTACCAGGCTAGCAGCAGACAGCAGCAGGCAGCAGGCAGCAGGTAGCAGCCAGCAGCAGCCAGCAGCAGCCCGCACCAGCCAGCAGCAGCCAGCAGCAGGCAGCAGTAGGTGTCTGGCAGGCAGCATCCGGCAGCAGCAACCAGCAGCAGCCGGCGTTAGGCAGCCAGCAGCAGCCAGCGGCAGCCAGCAGCAGCCAGCAGCAGCCAGCAGCAGCCAGCAACAGCCAGCAGCAGGCAGGAGCAGGCAGCAGCCAGCAGCAGGCAGGAGCAGCAGGCAGCAGCAGGCAGCAGGCAACAGGATTCTATTTTAATTTTATTTTATGGCAGCAACAGCAAGAGCAACAGCAACAGCAACAGCAACAACAACAACAACAACAACAAGAACAAGAATAGGTGGTGTTTTGCTGTTTCGGATGTGTTTCGAAAAGGGTGTCTGGCTGTTTGTTTCTTGCTTTGGAGGCTGTTTGATTGCAGCAGCACCACAGCAGCAGCAGCAGCCACCAGCAGCAGCACCAGCAGCAGGCAGCAGCAAGGAGCAGCAGGCAGGCAGCAGCAGGCAGCAGCAGGTAGCAGCAGGCAGCAGCAGGCAGCAGCAGACACCAGCAGGCAGCAGGCAGCGGCAGGCAGCGGCAGGCAGCGGCAAAGTTGCAATTTTAAGTAGGGTTTCAGAAGTGACGTTAGGCCCTTTTTTGGGGTTCCTTTGCTACGTTTTGGGCACGAAATTAGGTGGTGTTTTGCTGTTTCGGATGTGTTTCGAAAAGGGTGTCTGGCTGTTTGTTTCTTGCTTTGGAGGCTGTTTGATTGCAGCAGCACCACAGCAGCACCACAGCAGCAGCAGCAGCAGCCACCAGCAGCAGCACCAGCAGCAGGCAGCAGCAGGGAGCAGCAGGCAGCAGCCGCAGGCAGCCGCAGGCAGCCGCAGGCAGCTGCAGGCAGCAGCAGGCAGCAGCAGGCAGCAGCAGACACCAGCAGAGGCAGCAGCAGGCAGCGGCACAGCAGACACCAGCAGAGGCAGCAGCAGGCAGCAGCAAGCAGCAGCAGGCAGCGGCAAAGTTGCAATTTTATAGTAGGGTTTCAGAAGTGACGTTAGGTTCTTTTTTGGGATTCCTTTGCTACGTTTTGGGCACGAAATTAGGTGGTGTTTTGCTGTTTCGGATGTGTTTCGAAAAGGGTGCCTGGCTGTTTGTTTCTTGCTTTGGAGGCTGTTTGATTGCAGCAGCACCACAGCAGCAGCAGCAGCCAGCCACCAGCAGCAGCAGCACCAGCAGCAGGCAGCAGCAGGCAGGCAGCAGCAGGCAGCACAGCAGGCAGCAGCAGGCAGCAGCAGGCAGCAGCAGGCAGCAGCAGACACCAGCAGACACCAGCAGAGGCAGCAGCAGGGAGCAGCAGGCAGGCAGCAGCAGGCAGCAGCAGGCAGCAGCAGGCAGCAGCAGGCAGCGGCAGGCAGCGGCAAAGTTGCAATTTCAAGTAGGGTTTCAGAAGTGACGTTAGGCCCTTTTTTGGGGTTCCTTTGCTACGTTTTGGGCACGAAATTAGGTGGTGTTTTGCTGTTTCGGATGTGTTTCCAAAAGGGTGTCTGGCTGTTTGTTTCTTGCTTTGGAGGCTGTTTGATTGCAGCAGCACCACAGCAGCAGCAGCAGCCACCAGCAGCAGGCAGCAGCAAGGAGCAGCGGGCAGGCAGCAGCAGGCAGGAGCAGGTAGCAGCAGGCAGCAGCAGGCAGCAGCAGGCAGCAGCAGGCAGCAGCAGACACCAGCAGAGGCAGCAGCAGGCAGCGGCAGGCAGCGGCAGGCAGCGGCAGGCAGCGGCAGGCAGCAGCAGGCAGCGGCAAAGTTGCAATTTTAAGTAGGGTTTCAGACGTGACGTTAGGCCCTTTTTTGGGGTTCCTTTGCTACGTTTTGGGCACGAAATTAGGTAGTGTTTTGCTGTTTCGGATGTGTTTCGAAAAGGATGTCTGGCTGTTTGTTTCTTGCTTTGGAGGCTGTTTGATTGCAGCAGCACCACAGCAACACCACAGCAGCAGCAGCAGCAGCCACCAGCAGCAGCACCAGCAGCAGGCAGCAGCAGGGAGCAGCAGGCAGGCAGCCGCAGGCAGCCGCAGGCAGCTGCAGGCAGCAGCAGGCAGCAGCAGGCAGCAGCAAACACCAGCAGAGGCAGCAGCAGGCAGCGGCACAGCAGACACCAGCAGAGGCAGCAGCAGGCAGCAGCAAGCAGCAGCAGGCAGCGGCAGGCAGCGGCAAAGTTGCAATTTTATAGTAGGGTTTCAGAAGTGACGTTAGGCCCTTTTTGGGGTTCCTTTGCTACGTTTTGGGCACGAAATTAGGTGGTGTTTTGCTGTTTCGGATGTGTTTCGAAAAGGGTGTCTGGCTGTTTGTTTCTTGCTTTGGAGGCTGTTTGATTGCAGCAGCACCACAGCAGCAGCAGCAGCAGCACCAGCAGCAGCAGGGAGCAGCAGGCAGGCAGCAGCAGGCAGCAGCAGGTAGCAGCAGGCAGCAGCAGGCAGCAGCAGACACCAGCAGAGGCAGCTAAAATCATCCTTTTCTCTAGGTTTCAGAAGTTACATTAGGGAGTTTTTGGGCGCAATTTTGATGCTTTTCCGTCCTTCACTGCCATGGGGATTTGCCGCTGGGAGTGGTTCGGTTTTAGGCGACTGCCTTTTGAAGATGCCTTTTTGAAAGAGACTAGCAGGAGCAGGAGCAGCAGCAGGAGGAAACAGGAGGAAACAGGAGGAAAAAGTAGCTAAAATAGCTCATTTTCTCTAGGTTTCAGAAGTTACATTAGGGAGTGTTTGGGCGCAATTCTGATGCTTTTCCGTCCTTCACTGCCATGGGGATTTGCCGCTGGGAGTGGTTCGATTTTAGGCGACTGCCTTTTGAAGATGCCCTTTTGAATAGAAGGAATAGCAGGTAGCAGGAGCAGCAGCAGGAGGAAACAGGAGGAAACAGGAGGAAAAAGTAGCTAGAATAGCTCATTTTCTCTAGGTTTCAGAAGTTACATTAGGGAGTTTTTGGGCGCAATTTTGATGCTTTTCCGTCCTTCACTGCCATGGGGATTTGCCGCTGGGAGTGGTTCGATTTTAGGCGCCTGCCTTTTGAAGATGCCATTTTGAACAGAAGTAATAGCAGGTAGCAGGAGCAGGAGCAGCAGCAGGAGGAAACAGGCGGAAACAGGAGGAAAAAGAAGCTAAAATAGCTAATTTTTTCTAGGTTTCAGAAGTTACATTAGGGAGTTTTTGGGCGCAATTTTGATGCTTTTCCGTCCTTTACTGCCATGGGGATTTGCCGCTGGGAGTGGTTCGATTTTAGGCGATTGCCTTTTGAAGATGCCTTTTTGAACAGAAGGACTAGCAGGAGCAGGAGCAGCAGCAAGAGGAAGCAGGAGGAAACAGGAGGAAACAGGAGGAAAAAGTAGCTAAAATAGCTCATCATTTTCTCTAGGTTTCAGAAGTTACATTAGGGAGTTTTTGGGCGCAATTTTGATGCTTTTCCGTCCTTCGCTGCCATGGGGATTTGCCGCTGGGAGTGGTTCGGTTTTAGGCGACTGCCTTTTGAAGATGCCCTTTTGAATAGAAGGAATAGCAGGTAGCAGGAGCAGGAGCAGCAGCAGGAGGAAACAGGAGGAAAAAGTAGCTAAAATAGCTCATTTTCTCTAGGTTTCAGAAGTTACATTAGGGAGTGTTTGGGCGCAATTCTGATGCTTTTCCGTCCTTCACTGCCATGGGGATTTGCCGCTGGGAGTGGTTCGATTTTAGGCGATTGCCTTTTGAAGATGCCTTTTTGAACAGAAGGACTAGCAGGAGCAGGAGCAGCAGCAAGAGGAAACAGGAGGAAACAGGAGGAAACAGGAGGAAAAAGTAGCTAAAATAGCTCATTTTCTCTAGGTTTCAGAAGTTACCTTAGGGAGTTTTTGGGCGCAATTTTGATGCTTTTCCGTCCTTCACTGCCATGGGGATTTGCCGCTGGGAGTGGTTCGGTTTTAGGCGACTGCCTTTTGAAGATGCCCTTTTGAATAGAAGGAATAGCAGGTAGTAGGAGCAGGAGCAGCAGCAGGAGGAAACAGGAGGAAACAGGAGGAAAAAGTAGCTAAAATAGCTAATTTTTTCTAGGTTTCAGAAGTTACAGTAGGGAGTTTTTGGGCTGGGACTGGTTCGATTTTAGGCGATTGCCTTTTGAAGATGCCTTTTTGAACAGAAGGACTAGCAGGAGCAGGAGCAGCAGCAAGAGGAAACAGGAGGAAACAGGAGGAAAAAGTAGTTAAAATAAATAGTTCATTTTCTCTAGGTTTCAGAAGTTACATTAGGGAGTTTTTGGGCGCAATTTTGATGCTTTTCCGTCCTTCACTGCCATGGGGATTTGCCGCTGGGAGTGGTTCGATTTTAGGCGATTGCCTTTTGAAGATGCCTTTTTGAACGGAAGGACTAGCAGGAGCAGGAGCAGCAGCAGGAGGAAACAGGAGGAAACAGGAGGAAAAAGTAGCTAAAATAGCTCATTTTCTCTAGGCTTCAGAAGTTACATTAGGGAGTTTTTGGGCGCAATTTTGATGCTTTTCCGTCCTTCACTGCCATGGGGATTTGCCGCTGGGAGTGGTTCGATTTTAGGCGACTGCCTTTTGAAGATGCCTGCAGCAGCAGCAGCAGCAGGAGGAAACAGGAGGAAAAAGTAGCTAAAATAGCTCATTTTCTCTAAGTGTCAGAAGTTACATTAGGGAGTTTTTGGCCGCAATTTTGATGCTTTTCCGTCCTTCACTGCCATGGGGATTTGCCGCTGGGAGTGGTTCGGTTTGAGGCGACTGCCTTTTGAAGATGCGTTTTTGAACAGAAGGAGTAGCAGGAGCAGGAGCAGCAGCAGCAGCAGCCGCCGCTTGATGCTTTTCCGTCCTTCACTGCCATCGGGATTTGCTGCTGGGAGTGGTTCGGTTTTAGGCGACTGCCTTTTGAAGATGTCCTTTTGAACAGAAGGAATAGTAGGTAGCAGGAGCAGGAGCAGCAGCAACAGCAGGAGGAAACAGGAGGAAAAAGTAGCTAAAATAGCTCATCATTTTCTCTAGGTTTCAGAAGTTACATTAGGGAGTTTTTGGGCGCAATTCTGATGCTTTTCTGTCCTTCACTGCCATGGGGATTTGCCGCTGGGAGTGGTTCGATTTTAGGCGATTGCCTTTTGAAGATGCCTTTTGGAACAGAAGGACTAGCAGGAGCAGGAGCAGCAGCAGGAGGAAACAGGAGGAAACAGGAGGAAAAAGTAGCTAAAATAGCTCATCATTTTCTCTAGGTTTCAGAAGTTACATTAGGGAGTTTTTGGGTGCAATTTTGATGCTTTTCCGTCCTTCCCTGCCATGGGGATTTGCCGCTGGGAGTGGTTCGGTTTTAGGCGACTGCCTTTTGAAGATGCCCTTTTGAATAGAAGGAATAGCAGGTAGCAGGAGCACGAGCAGCAGCAGGAGGAAACAGGAGGAAAGAGAAGCTAAAATAGCTCATTTTCTCTAGGTTTCAGAAGTTATGGGCGCAATTTTGATGCTTTTCCGTCCTTCACTGCCATGGGGATTTGCCGCTGGGAGTGGTTCGATTTTAGGCGACTGCCTTTTGAAGATGCCTTTTTGAAAGAGACTAGCAGGAGCAGGAGCAGCAGCAGGAGGAAACAGGAGGAAACAGGAGGAAAAAGTAGCTAAAATAGCTAATTTTCTCTAGGTTTCAGAAGTTACATTAGGGTGTTTTTGGGCGCAATTTTGATGCTTTTCCGTCCTTCACTGCCATGGGGATTTGCCGCTGGGAGTGGTTCGATTCTAGGAGACTCCCTTTTGAAGATGCCTTTTTGAACAGAAGAAATAGCAGGTAGTAGGAGCAGGAGCAGCAGCAGGAGGAAACAGGAGGAAACAGGAGGAAACAGGAAGAAAAAGTAGCTGAAATGATTCTTTTCTATGGGTTTCAGAAGTTACATTAAGGAGTTTTAGGGCCAATTTTGCTGCTTTTCCGTCCTTCACTGCCATGGGGATTTGTCGCTGGGAGTGGTTCGATTTTAGGCGACTGCCTTTTGAAGATGCCTGCAGCAGCAGCAGCAGCAGGAGGAAACAGGAGGAAAAAGTAGCTAAAATAGCTCATTTTCTCTAGGTTTCAGAAGTTACATTAAGGAGTTTTCGGGCGCAATTTTGATGCTTTTCCGTCCTTCACTGCCATGGGGATTTGCCGCTGGGAGCGGTTCGGTTTTAGGCGACTGCCTTTTGAAGATGCCTGCAGCAGCAGCAGCAGGAGGAAACAGGAGGAAAAAGTAGCTAAAATAGCTCATTTTCTCTAGGTTTCAGAAGTTACATTAGGGAGTTTTTGGGCGCAATTTTGAAGCTTTTCCGTCCTTCACTGCCATGGGGATTTGCCGCTGGGAGTGGTTCGGTTTGAGGCGATTGCCTTTTGAAGATACGTTTTTTAACAGAAGGAGTAGCAGGAGCAGGAGCAGCAGCAGCAGCAGCCGCAGGAAACAGTGTCTTCAGCAGCAGGAGAAACATGTAGCTAGAATCATCACTAAAATCATCATAGCTAAAATCATCACTAAAATCACTAAAATAATCATTTTCTATGGGTTTCAGAAGTTACATTAGGGAGTTTTTGGGGGCAAATTTGATGCTTCTCCGTCCTTCACTGCCTGGGGATTTGCCGCTGAGAGTGGTTCGTAGGAGCGTCTTCAGCAGCAGGAGAAAAAAGTAGCTAAAATAGCTCATTTTCTCTAGGTGTCAGAAGTTACATTAGAGAGTACTCTTCCTTTAACTATGGGTTTCACAAGTTACATTAGGGAGTTTTTGGGCGCAATTTTGATGCTTTTCCGTCCTTCACTGCCATGGGGATTTGCCGCTGGGAGTGGTTCGATTTTAAGCGTCGCAGCCAGCCACCAGCAGCAGCAGTAGGAGCTTTTCCGTCCTTCACTGCCATGAGGATTTGCCGCTGGGAGTGGTATTTAAGCGTCGCAGCCAGCCACCAGCAGCACTAGCACTGCCATGGGGATTTGCCGCTGGGAATGGTTCGATTTTAGGCGTCGCAGCCAGCCACCAGCAGCAGCAGAGCAGCAGCAGCAGCAGCAGCAGTAGGAGCGTCTTCAGCAGCAGGAGAAAAAAGTAGCTAAACAACATAACAACATAACAAACAGCAACAGCAACAACAACAACAACAACAACCACAACCATAACCATAACCATAACCACAACCACAACAACAACAACAACAACACCAACAGCACCAGCAACAGCAACAGCAACAGCAACAGCAACAACAACAACAACAACAACAACCATGTGCCACCTCTGCTGTGCTCTCGACAGTCCATAAGCTTCATGTTTATATAGGCTGCAATTTTCTTAGATCAAGTCGTGTCTTTGGTACCGGAGCATACTATGCTCTCGACAGTCCATAAGCTTCATGTTTATATCCGCCGACCCCGGCAGACGCAAGGGGGAGTGCGTAAGGGAAAAAGAGTTTATGACACAGCTGCCAGGAAAGAATAATAATAATTCGCTGACCCCGGCCGATGCAAGGGGGAGCATACAGCTGCCAGGAAAGAATAATAATAATTCGCTGACCCCGGCCGATGCAAGGGGGAGCGCGTAAGGGAAGAAGAGGTACTGCACTGCTACTTTTACTACCAGGCAGCAGCAGGCAGCAGGTAGCAGCCAGCAGCAGCCAGCAGCAACCCGCACCAGCCAGCAGCAGCCAGCAGCAGGCAGCAGTAGGTGTCTGGCAGGCAGCATCCGGCAGCAGCAACCAGCAGCAGCCGGCGTTAGGCAGCCAGCAGCAGCCAGCAACAGCCAGCAGCAGGCAGGAGCAGGCAGCAGCCAGCAGCAAGCAGGAGCAGCAGGCAGCAGCAGGCAGCAGGCAACAGGATTCTATTTTAATTTTATTTTATGGCAGCAACAGCAAGAGCAACAGCAACAGCAACAACAACAACAAGAACAAGAACAAGAACAAGAACAACAACAACAACAACAATAACAACAACAACACCAACACCAACACCAACAACAACAACAACAACAACACCAACACCAACACCAACACCAACAACAACAACAACAACAACAACAACAACAATGACCCTTTGCCGGGGGACCCTGTTGGGTCCCCCTCCCACCGGTCACGTACGTCGATTCATTGACTCCGGGGTTTTTGTTTTACCGGTGGGGGGTCCTTCCCGGAGTCTCCTCGAGGTACGTGGGGCTCCTTGGTTGCCCTTCCCGCCCTGATCTGTTCGTTCGAGGCCGCATCCTCGAGGTTCAAGTTCGATGGTAACTTTGTGCGAGATCTCGAACACCTTCAGGCGATAGAATCTCTCGAAAAATTGTGTTTTTCTAGGATTTCAGAAGGGATGGTAGAAGGTTTTTTAGCGTGATTTTGACACTTTTTTCGAAGCTGTTTGGTGTTTTCCTGCCGGCAGCTGCTTTTTTCGAAGCTGTTTTACTGCCAGCAGTACTGCCAGCAGGAAAAAGTAGTTATAGGCATACTTTTGATCCTTCACTGCCACGTTTTACGGCCAGTAGCTGCAGGCAACAGAATCCCTCGATCTCTCGAAAAAGGTTGTTTTTCTAGGATTTCAGACGACACGTTAGGCAGTTTTTTAACGTGGTTTTGAAACTCGATAGATCTACTAAGCTTCTCTAGGATTTCAGAAGACACGTTCGGCAGCTTTTTTGCTGCGTTTTTGCGTCCTTTTCGGCACGAAATTAGGTGGTGTTTTACTGTTTCGGACGTGCTTCGAAACAGCAGGGCCAGCTATATATAGTTTTATATTTATAGTTTAGGAGATTTTCGCGGCTTCAGCAGCAGCCAGTAGCCAGCAGCTCAGGAGATTTTCGCGGCTTCAGCAGCAGCCAGTAGCTAGCAGCCAGTAAGTAGGTAGCAGGCCGGTAGCAGCAGCAATAGATCTAATTCTATCTAATTCTAATAAGATTCTTTAGGATTTCAGAAGACACGTTAGGCAAGTTTTTGCTGCGATTTTGTGTCCTTTTCGGCACGAAATTAGGTGGTGTTTTACTGTTTCGGAGGTGCTTCGAAACAGCAGGGCCAGCTATATATAGTTCTCTAGGATTTCAGAAGACACTACTGCTGCTGCTGCTACTACTACTGCTACTACTACTGCTACAGCAGCAGCAGCAGCAGCAGCAGCTAATTTTTTTGCACAGATTGTCTGTTTCTAGGGTTTCAGAAGCAACGTTAGGCAGTAGGGAACGTCCTTCAAGGCCCTGCTGTTTGGGTGTGGCGGAGGCGCCGTTTCTGAGCTTGGAAAGCTAGAAGATGGCTACGTTTCTTGTAGGTTCAGAAAGCACCGTTAGGCAGTAGGGGCCGTTGCCGGCAGGCCCGGTCCGTCCTTCAGGGCCCTGCTGTTTGGGCGTGGCGGAGGCGTCGTTTCTGAGCTTGGAAAGCTCGAAGATGGCTACTTTTCGTGTAGGTTCAGAAAGCAACGTTAGGCCGTTGGGGCCGTTGCCGGCAGGCCCAGTCCGTCCTTCAGGGTGTTGCCATTTGTAGGTTCAGAAAGCAGCGTTAGGCAGTAGGGGTCGTTGCCGGCAGGCCCGGTCCGTCCTTCAGGGCCCTGCTGTTTGGGCGTGGCGGAGGCGCCGTTTCTGAGTTTGGCAAGCTCGAAGATGGCTACTTTTCTTGTAGGTTCAGAAAGCAACGTTAGGCAGCAGGGGCCGTTGCCGGCAGGCCCGGTCCGTCCTTTCGGGCCCTGCTGTTTGGGCGTGGCGGAGGCACTTAAAAAGACACTTAGCCGAAAACTACATACAAGTCGTACACCTTGTTCAAACCATTAGTGCCAAGAAAAAACATGCTATGCATACTCTGCGCCGTGGCTAGTTGCTGCACCTGCCACTAGCAATAATATTGCACCTTGCCACGGATGGTTTTCAAAGTGCTAAAGGTGCCTGCATACCAACGCATTCTGAACAGACTTGCTAATAGAAACTGATACATCCATCAGGGTTCAGATAAGGGGGGAGGAGTTGTGCAGACGGTTTTGGTAGATACAGAGCGGAATGCACAGGGTGCACAACTACAAAATGCAAGTGCATGTACTTTTTTTTCAGCTACAAAATGAAGAACATAACTCTTTCTGGCTCGGAAAATAATTCAAAACCAGTACTACAAAATCCAATGCATCTGAAGTCAAAAAAATAGCTGAACGTCGGAATTTCTAACATGATGTTTCCCAATGACATTTTGTAGTTGGGTCTTTGAATTCCAAAGTTCCGACCAACATAAATTCGGAGAACATTTTGTAGTTGTCAATGATTGAATTTAGTTGGATCAAGTGTTGACCCCGTGCGGTTTGTTAGATGGCATTCTGTAGCTTCATGATCTGTTTGTCCATGCTAATGAAATTTTATGTTGCATGCTTCAACTGACTCAACATATATAACTACAAATGAAAATGCATGCAACGAAAGGAATCAACTACAAAATGATTCCAAATACAAAATGGGGGGCACAACCCCTCCTGTTTGTACAAAAAAATGCTGGCTGGCAATCTGTACTGTAGCCCAAGTCCTCCCCATTTCGTAGCTGAAATTTGAAGGAGGATATACATCCTCAATATCTAATTAATCGCTCAAGAAAATCAGCAAACCTTCGCTCCCAAATCCTCCAAAAATGACGTGGGAAAATACGATGGCCTAGCATGTCCAACCATCGTATTTTCCCATATGCTTTTCGAACACCAACAACATCATTGCATGCGATACCTGAACCACTAGTGCCACACATGATGGATGCCTGTGTATTTTATTTCAGTTCTGCGCCTTGCCACGGAACAACACAGCACCTTGCCGCAAAAAGGGGGGATAAATGGGAGGGTTTATTTATTTTATAATTCACGAGCTCAAGACCCACACTCTGGTTGAAGTCGTCGAGGAACTGCTCAGGGGGGTGAAAGGGTTTGGTGGGTGGGTTTTCTTACTATATCAAATATTTTATCAAATATATTTCATTCAAACATATCAAGTGTATTTCATGAAAATATACATTTGAAAAAGGAGAAAACCTGCAAGTGCGAAGCACCGACAAATATTTCTGCCAATTTGGTTTCATTCATTGCCAATTCTTCCGGGGTCGGCGGCAGGGGCGGCAGCCCTTAAATAATAAATATCTATGCTCCATTAAATCTTCATCGTACTTCCCCTAGTTCTCTAGTAACTCTAGTACTGTGTCATGAATATTCATCGCCACAAGAAATCCCATCATCGCACAGCCTTTTTGTTGGCCGTGGCCGTGGGAGCTGGGCTCAGGGGGTGAAAGCGTTCATCTCCTGGTCATCAGTCCGGCACCACCACAGACAGCAGAAACGTCGTGCAGGGCTTGAGCCGCGCCGGCGAGCACAGGGGCAGTTTAAGGAATGGCTGGCGATTCAAAAAGTCTCCAGTTGGAGATACACTTGGGGTTGTCTCACTCAAATTAATCCTCCATGAACAACTTTCATACCTGCTTATACATATTATATATATATATATATATTCATATGATATATTACGAGATATTTATGTATTGATATTCATTATATATACATATATATATAATGTGCTTTGACAAGAAGTTGTTGATGTACTGATGAACATACCAGCACCAATCTAGCTGCATTGCAGCTACGCCCATGAGGGACAGAACCATTTCCTTTGCCCAAGCATCTAGGACAAGTTTACAAGCCGCGGCCCATGGGGATTCTGTACATGTCGCGACACGGCGACTCAATCTCCATCTCCAACCTCATCCTGCAATGATCAAGTTCAATGGGATAGTCATAGGGTATGGTCATTCTACCTGTCATGAATGGGAGTGCTTATACTGGGTACTGTATCTAACATATACTATATATTTATGTACACTATATATATATACATATATATATACATATATATATACATATATATATATATACATTATATATAATATAATACACATACTGTATACTCCCTCTGAATGTTGGGGATGACCATCCCTTCGAAAGCATCCCAGCATCCCGTCCTCACGGCGTCTGCTGGAGGCGCCATCCTTCGACTGGTAGTTCCTCAATGGTTGATGTCTGTTGATGTTGCTGACACAGGGACATATATGGAATAAGATATGGAAAAATATATGGAATAAGATATGGAATAATATATGGAATAATATATGGAATAATATATGGAATAAGATATGGAATAATATATGGAATAATATATGGAATAATATATGGAATAAGATATGGAATAATATATGGAATAATATATGGAATAAGATATGGAATAATATATGGAATAAGATATGGAATAATATATGGAATAAGATATGGAATAATATATGGAATAATATATGGAGTCATATGGAATAATGTATGGAATAATATATGGAATAATATATGGAATAATATATGGAATAAGATATGGAATAAGATATGGAATAATATATGGAATAAGATATGGAATAATATATGGAATAAGATATGGAATAATATATGGAATAATATATGGAGTCATATGGAATAATATATGGAATAATATATGGAATAATATATGGAGTCATATGGAATAATATATGGAATAAGATATGGAATAATATATGGAATAATATATGGAGTCATATGGAATAATATATGGAATAATATATGGAATAATATATGGAGTCATATGGAATAATATATGGAATAATATATGGAATAATATATGGAATAATATATGGAATAATATATGGAATAATATATGGAATAATATATGGAATAAGATATGGAATAATATATGGAATAAGATATGGAATAATATATGGAATAAGATATGGAATAATATATGGAATAATATATGGAGTCATATGGAATAATGTATGGAATAATATATGGAATAATATATGGAATAATATATGGAATAATATATGGAATAATATATGGAATAATATATGGAATAAGATATGGAATAATATATGGAATAAGATATGGAATAATATATGGAATAAGATATGGAATAATATATGGAATAATATATGGAATAATATATGGAATAAGATATGGAGTCATATGGAATAATATATGGAATAATATATGGAATAATATATGGAATAATATATGGAATAATATATGGAGTGAGAATCGGGGATTGTTGGCCCGATTATGTTCCTGTAATTGATGTTGATACTTGCAGTTGCGATGACGACCTCACGAGGGCGGCAGCTTCCGCATGGCTCTCATTTTCCCTGTAGCAGCAGTATGTCCTTGAGCCAAAGAGGCCAATGTCGGAGTGCCCCTTTGACGATGGATCCTAGAGTGTATGATTATGCATATATACAGTGATCCGTAGCCTACACTCTATTCGCACCCCCCACGCATAGCCAACTTTGTCAGCTACGCGCAAAGGAGTGTTCTTTGAATTGATCCATTACACTCGCAGCTATTCATTTATTGAATTATGGAGAGCTAAAGTCCGTTTCAGAACTTCATATCTACATGGCGGCTTGCTACAATCTCTACCAAAAAAAATGAAGGTTCTGTTCACGTGCATGTAGACACGACGTAGTCGGTGTCTAGCATTGAGGTTCGTCCAATGTGGCGTAGCCAGCATGGAGTCTCACTCAAGCATGTGAATTAAAGAAATCAAAACACGAAGTTGACTATGGAACTAGAAGTTTACCTTCCCGTCCCTTCGTCGGTTGAGACGTAGACCGCTGTAGAAACTCAGCGTTTCATGCAGTGATGTTCAAAAAAAAATGTGTGGTCCTAAATTAGCCGGCTCAGAGTCCTCTCAGAAATCATTCAAAAAGAAGTAGAGGTAAATCTCGAGCAACGATTGCATCCTCGCATCGCCAGGTTCAATCGGGACCTATGCAGAGGTCAGATCGCTTAATCATCTATTTCCCCATCCATAGTATCCCTGATGGTTCCAGTCTCCGCCACAGTGTGAATAAGATTTTCCACCTTTTCCTTGATCTTTTCCACCCTTCTTTGGCGGGGTCACCGGAGCTTGTTTTGGCGGAGGAGCGGTTTCAACTGTTCTCCATGTCGCTGACGATGATGCTTTCGCTTTCGACACTCTCCCCAGTGCTGGTGCAGCTTTCGGGGCTGCTTTCGATTTGCCAGCGGCTGGATTGGCACGTTCACGATCAGCAGGAGTCGGGGTATCAGCAATCGCAAGTATGTGAGCTTCAGACAAGTGGATGCCCCACCTTGGTCATTGATCTTCCCGTTGCTTGATGTGATTATAGTCATCGATCGCATCATATAGCTTTTGGAGTAGAGGTCGTGGCAATTGTCGGCCATTCTGAAGGATCAGGTGTAAAAGTGATATTCTTCGAAGTGGTGGACGAAGAGCACACACAATGTCAACTGGATTCAGTGTGATTGTGTCTTGAAAGTCAACGTTCCTGAAGAAATAAACAGCATTTACCCTATATGCACCTGCAATGATTCTTCTGACCATGACGTCTTGTCGGTCAAGGGCGTCGCGGGCCGCTGTGGTCTTTCTCATCTCATCCATTGTGGTGTCACGTTTCGACAGCTTCTCCATCTCCTCATCAAAGAAGATGTTTTGCAAGTCATCATACGTGTAGCCACATTCAAGGGTATATATGAGAAGTCTTTTGAGTACCACTGCCCCGTAGTATGCATTGACGAATCCCTCTTCTCCGATGTCGTCCTTTTGATTTGGTCGGCCGATCTCTTTGTAGAGCTCTTTCATCTGTTGTGCAGTTGGTTCAATGAGTTCACCATTTTCATCCTCGCCCAGGTAAGGTGTCCTTGAGTCCAGGTCCATCCTGAATTTCTGGTTCTGTTGAAAATGTTTCCATGCCGTCTCGATGTCTCCACAGAAGTTCCGTTGGAATAGTCTGTAGATCCTGACGATATGTAATCCAATCTGCAACAGGAGGATCTTGATGAATTCTGGCTGAGCATCTCCAATTGTGCAAGGTTCGATCGGCAGGACCTTTGATCCAAACTCAATCCGCTGCATCCACTTGGGGTACTCAATCACTGCATCACGAGCTTCTCCAGCCTCGTACTCTTCAATGTTGATTTCATCGACCGCTATCTCTTCATCATCGTTCTCATCGGTCGGTCTTCCTTCTTGATTGAGAAATTTGTCGACCTCATCTTGTTCTCTGAAGTCTCTTTTCTCATCATTGATGTCGCCCTTCTTCGAGGCTTGATCATCATCTCCTTCTTCTGGTTGAGTTTCTTGTTCTGGACTCTTCATGGTGACATCATCATCATCTGGCATCACCTCGTCGTCATCATCATCACCTGTCAAATCAATCTTCACCTCCTCCCATGCTTTCTTGACATGGTCTTTGAGATCTTCTTCTCGATGATGTGATTCGGCGCTTGGTACTGTAGCCACGGTGATCTTGATTCGTTTCCTCCATCCATGACTCACCAAAAATCCTTTGCACATCACACATATCGATAATGGCGCAGGGGTCTCCATCAGACATGCGGGGCATAGTCGATGGTCCTCTTTGCTAGGGTGATGAGTGACTGCCAATAATGAAATTGCATCATTCCAATCCGGATGTCCAGGGAACAATCTGTGAGTATGACTGAAGTGACCGGTCCTGATATCGACAAGTTTTCGGAGTTCGTCTAGATCGGGTGATGATTCTTCAGGCACAATGTTTCCAATGAGCTTGTCAAATCGTTCAATGGTGGCCACCCTCTTTGCACCTTGCACAGAAAGAACAAGTTGATCTCTTCCCTTCGTGATCATGAGACGGTAGTAGTCCTTTTCCCTCCAGTCGTAATACCAAACTGCATCGAATGATTCGAATGGAATTGTTTCTTGGACCAAAATGTGTCCGTCTGCTGATAATCGAGGGGAGAACTTGGCGATGGAATCGTACGTGATGTAGATGTAGACAAGATCAGTTTGATCAATCTTCCTGAATCTCAGCACCATTTGACTTCTCACATCCCACGGCGCGAAGGCACGAAGAACGTATTGATGCGGTCGCCTCCTCCTCCTCCTGGACGTAGTCCTTCTCTGAAGATTTGAGCGATGTTGTCAAACGTGGTGCAATGAAATCCTCCTCCAAGAGTGTATCCTACTCCAGGGTTCATCTGATAGGAAGTCTTCTTGTCTTCGATGTGCACACCGCCTTGAACTCTTGAATGCGCCATAGGGGCACGGATTGCCACCGGCCAAAGCCAAATCTCTCGATCTGCTGTGCCGATCTCCAACCTCAGTGTTTGTCGATCAAGTCTAGAGGTCAATCCATCATTGAAGTTGTTCATGATGTGTTCCAACTCACCTTTCGTGACCTTGAGTCCTAGCACTTGTGCTCGGATTCTCTTCGTTTGCTTGTACTCAGTGAAGATCACTCTCTGGAAATTGTTCCATCTCTCAACAAGTATCGGGTAGTTGACGTAGGCCGTTCCAGCCAAAGTATGTTGGTCTTTCCAAATGGCATCGTACTTCAAGATCGACTCAACATTGACCCAACCTGCCTCGTCGCATGGTAGTCCACGGTGATTTCGATTGTCTCTGACGCAACCCACGGAGTGGCGTAGCGCTGCATTGAATCTTTTTGACAATTCAACTATCCATGGCGGATTTTCCCACTTGTTGCCCATCCACTCATTCTCGCCATATCGATGCACTTTACACCAGCCCATTCCAAGATATTCTTCTCCGTTGATGCGGGCAAGTTGAAGTTTACCGATGTTGTGGCCATGTGTGAATGGTTGGATGTACTTGAAATTCCAGTTGTTTCCATGTTGTTTTCTTTCTTCAGTAAGCCATTTTACATAAGCATCATGATCAAGGGGGTTCCAAGCGTTCAGCTCTTCAATGGTCGGCAAAACAGGCGGGGATTCCTCAGCCGCACGCTCAATCAGCAAGTCAAGCTCATGACGATTCTTCACACCTCGGCTAATTGGGTTGACTTCGACACCATTCACTAAGTATTGTCCTCCTTCTTCGCGATCACCAATGTCGTACATAAAGGCTGACTGACTGTAGAAGCACTTGGTCACTTCCTCTTTCTCAGTGAATCTGGTTCTTCCCCAACGCTTTCCTCGTGGCATGACGTTCTTTGGGAGCTTGTCTTTTCTGCCTCTGGTTGCAGCTTTGGATCTTTCGGATGATGATGGGGATTTGGACTTCTGATCCATGATCAGCCTCATGCGCCATATGGTGTCCTTCATGTTCTCATCATCTGGTGTAGTACATTCGTCAATGCCATGTCTTCCACCACAAATGAAACAATATTGAACATCCAATGCATCTGAAATCAGTTTCTCAAAACGATCACGGATGTCACGCACCTCGGTTCGGCGCTTCTTCGCTTCTGAAGGTTGTCCCCCCATGCCATCTTCCTCCTCCTCAATCTCGATGTCATCAGCTCCGGCATCGGTTTCTCCTGAAGTTTGTTCTGCTCGAGGGCCCCGCGCCGTAGGCGTCGTGGTCTCCTCATCAGGTTCATCAACTTCATCCACCTCTTCATCGCTTGATGAGACCTCAATCATTTCAGGGTGGTCATCGTAGTTGGCTTCTGGGAGCACCGGCATTCTGGTGATCTTCTTCTGCATGAGTAGGTCAAAAATTCCTGCTTCTTTCAAGATTGTAATCACCATGTCATTCTCGACCGGCGGGATGTATGCTTTCCTGGATCGGTTTCGCTTTGTGTTGATGGTGTCGGTAGGTCGACATGAACTGCTGAATAGCCAAAACGACTCTTCCAGTCCTGCGAGGCAACTGTCAAGGTTTGCCCCCCATCCAGCGAACATAGTAGGGAATTGAATACCCAGATCAAGCATTCCAAGCCAGAATTCGAAAATGTCGCCGACATACTCAGCTGTTGCAGTTGGATTGATCATTGATTCGATCTCCTCCTTGGTCAGCACGGTCTTCATGTAGTCATGATAAGCGACGTTTCCGCCATCCCAAAGCAGTCTGTAAAACCATCGCATTCGGTGCATTCCGCCTCCGCAATCCTCTGTTCGAGTTTCACGTTGTACAGTGAACTGGGGCAACAGGTCTCGTCTGCATTTCCCTTTCACCATGTATGCAGGCATTCGGATGGCACCTCGATGTGATACCTGCTTGAGCACATCGCTTGTAGTCCTGTATCCTGAAAGCATTGCAAGTGTCGCAGTGACCAGGAATCCACGGAGGTCCTTCTCGGCTTCCATCTCTCTCCAGTCAACGCACTCATTGTAGATGTTGAGCAATCTTGCAGCTACTCTTGCATCCTGTGAAAATTCATCCATCCCAATGTCATCAGTACCGTAGATCGCCGCTCTTGTCCAGTTGCTTGCGCAATTCAGGCATCTTGTGCGGTTCTCAGTGCAGGTATTCAATCTCGAATCATTCTTGTGAAATCCTTTGCACACATCGCACATCAGTTCGGAATCTTCGGTTACTTCGACCCAATGCTCATCCACATCTGTCAGGGGCTCCGGGGTGAATACTCCTCGTCGGATGTCTGACCATGCTCTCCTCTGGACCGCATCCTTCATGTGTTTCATTCCTCCAATGATGTTTGCTGATCCAGCTTGAGCATCTGTGACTTCTCCAGCACGGATGCTGGGAATGACTCGTGGGTGTTCTGTGCATCGTTTGATGGTTTCAATGTCAAATCCGGTGTTCTTCACATGGACACATTCTTCATTCAGGTCATGGACTGTATCATGATCCATTGCACAATGTAAGAAGACTTTCTGTCGCATCAATGACTTTTCAAGCATAGCCCAAATGACTTCCTTGCCTTCACCTTCTTTCCAATAAAAAGGTTCACGTCCACAAGCATATACCTGTTTCCAGAATCTTTCATTGGTGGAGTGAATAATGCCCTTTTCCTTCAAGATTCTTGCAAGTTCCTCGGCCATGGATACAATTGAAGATTGTGACCCAAGAAACCGGGCATCCCTCAGAATGTTGACGAAAATTGGAAGATGAGCTGCTTGGCTGATCTCAGTGATGATCTCCGCCAATTTGGTGACGAAGTCTGCATTTGGCATCAGTATGCGAGTTTGTCCTCTGAAAAGTGCTGCAAAAGAGATCCAAATGTGAACAGTGGCACTTGAAAATGCATTTGCGTTGGATCGTAGGAATGTCAATGCATTCGTTGCCAGTTTCAAGAAATCCTCAGGTTTCTCCAGAGATTCATAGGGAAGTTGGTACACCTTGATGGATGAAAGACCCATGTTGTTGAGCCCAGCCTCGATGTCATTGACAATTCTCGAGCTAGATCTCGTTTGGTAAGTCAAATCCGTCAAGATGAGAGCTTTGTTGTTTCTCACTTGTCCTCCCAATTCATCCCATTTGTCTAACCAGGGTTCCCCGATGATGAACTGTCCAATCTTGTTTCCCAATTTCTTCAATTTGGCTCGAATCTCGCCCTCTACAGTCTCTTCAATGCCCAGGGTCAGCATGGCTAGGACTTCCGTCACCGGATACCCTTTACACCTGACAAACTCTGTGGTCGTGATGATGTAGTGGTAGAGCTTCAGCCATTCGTAGTCATTCTCATTGACCATGTGGGAATCAAGTTGGCCTTCTGTCAGCATGTTGAATGACAAAGCAGCATGAAATGTCAATCTTCTCAAATACTGTTTCCAGATCAAGTTGGATCCATACTTGTAAGTGGTGTGAGGGCCCTCTACGATTGAAAGTACAAAATCCTTGCCAGAGCGTAGGAATGCAATTCGCTGTTCCTCACGAGCATAGTCCTCGGCAGCATGGAGTCGCACTTCCACGGTTGAAGGTTTCCTTCTCTTCATCCAGTCTTCAGTCGGAATCCAATCCTTATCTCTTTCTGGTTCAGCATGACCTTGAGATGTTGCTCCGGGTCCAGATCGGAAAGCTGCATGGGTCGACGAAGACGAGGCTCCGCCAGTCGATGATCTTGGCATCTTCTTCGGTTGTACGCTTGAACTTGATGATTGTTGTGATGCCTTTGGCTGTGATCCCTCCGTAGGAGCGGATGTACTCTGGGCACTGGGTCCAGTTGATGTGTCATCATTCACCCATGAAGGCTCCTCATTGTTCCAGAAGTCAACTTCGTCGGGTCTTCGTCCATCTTTGAAGTTCAGGGGGATGTCCCAGTCATCGAAATTGTGCATGTTGCCACCTGTTCCAGCTTGAGTATCGGTCAATGATGTTGTAAAATCTTTGAGGGAACTATGGCAAGCATGACGTTTCTCTTTCTCGGTATATCTGGCCCCTTCATCGGCAATTGAGACGTTGTATCCATGCCCAATCAGGATTCCCAAAGGAATGTCAAAGGCCTTGAGGATCGAGAACTGTAGTTCGGACAATTCTGCTACTCTCGCCAAATTTCCATCTCCTCGGGCGCTGGTCTTGTGTCTCTCAAGGGTCGTGCCGAGGGCTAACAAACACAAGAAATGGTTCTGGGCTGCACTCCTCCCTTTCGGCTGATTGGTTTCAAAAGCAATTACATCCTTCATCACATCCTGCAAGATGATCTGATCTGATGGGTTCTGCTCATTGTGATACCTCAGTGCATGTCCTAGGTGCCTCATCTGGACTTCAATCATGTGCTTCATTGCTTTTCGATAGCTGTCATTGTCAGATGGAGACTTCGGATTTACCTTGGTCAACTCGTCCATGACTTTGAAGTACTCGGCTGTCCTTGTCACAGCTAACCATGATGTGGCACTCGGATCTGTGTTGAATGATGGTGTTCCTCGGTAGATTTGCTTCATGCTTCGGATCTTCGCCTCAGTTTCGGCTGCAGTGGCTTGATCATCAAAAGGTTCGGGAAAATGTCCTTTGGTCAATACGATCCAAAGCTCATCGAGTCTGTCATAGATCTCCTTGTCCATGAAGCGTCCCACAGTCGCATCTTCGAATGGGCATCTGCTTGCAAAGACTTTCACGAATCTCGATCCCTTTGACAAAAACTCCCATCCTGAACACCCCTTCTCGATGTCCTGCGCTCTCTGCAACAACTTGTAGGCTACCTCCAGAGCTTGTGCAGTGGCTTCACTGGTGTGTCTGGAGTTTGCAAAGTATGCTGAGTAGACAACTGCAGGCGGCATACCAAACCTAATCCACTGGTTGGCTGTGTCCTCATCTGAGATCAGTCGAAAATTCGAACCTCGGGTGTCACGGAACGGTGATGGAGTCTTGGCTGCAATGGACCCTTCGGACAATCCCTTCAGCACCCGTAATGCAACGGTGATTCGGCTTCCGGCAAATTGCCCTACTGAGTTCAGATCCTGTGTTTCGGCCATCCCGCTTTGTACAGAATAAAGTCGCACGGACCGTAGGTCTCGTGACAACTGTTCGAACAGCGAAAATAGTTGTACGAACCGTAGGTCTCGTAACAACCAGTCGGAGTCGAATTCAGAAAGCAGTAGACACGAAAATGAAAAGTGCCACGATGAAAGAACCGAAGTTGATGTCAATCTCGAAAAGCACCAGTGCAGTAGCGATCGCTCGAACGAATGGTCAATGGCGTCGAGCTCTCGAGTAGCACAAACGGATGTTGCCACCGACTTGATTGGGTGACTGCGGACATTCTCGGAATCACGAGACATTTCAGCTTTCAGTTGTTCATCACATGCAAGCGGCTTCCAACGTTTCATCACTCTGACGTTCACAAATTGACTATTCCTGATTACATGATCATTGATTCCATTCATGATTATCTTGGCTATCCATTTAGTGTAAACTTGGGTAATGCGAGTTTCCCTACCGGCACACTCTGCATGGTCATGACGGCGATCGCATCTTCTATGAAGCTTCGGAAAAGACACCCCCCATGAGACAAACTTCCATGGTTTCTTGATTGGTTTGGGAGTCTCTTGGAATTGTGATTTCAAGCCATACATGCATCCATCAAATTTGTGCTCATGAGATACGGTTCCTTCTACAAGTTCTGTCATTTTACGGTCCTTCCAGTAGTCACAACCTCTAGGCAACTCAAGCAAGGCTGGTGATCCCATGTTGATAAGTTCACTTAGCATTGCTGCAAACACTTCCCACATCGCCCAGAAGATCTGCTTCTTTGCTTCGATGAGTTGTGTTGTTGCTTCGCTCACCCATCGGTTGATTCGGTTCCATGGTGAACCTCCTGTACATGGACCTGCAAAGAACATTGAATCAAGTTTGGTCCGAAGGCATCGCCTTGCTTTACTGATTCCGTACGGAGAGAGCATGTCGTCATCTTCGGTGATTGGCACGACATGAAACTTCATTTCGTCCTTCATTTTGTTCTGCAAGAACGTAAACCAGTTTCTCTCTTCCGAACATAACAAGACGAAGCATGGGACTGCTTGAGGAACTTCGATCAAATTGATTGCAAGGGAAAACTTCGCAAATTTTGACGTCATCATGTCACAAGGTGATTTGGAAAATTGAAATTCCAAAGTTCTGTTTTTCTTTTCTCTCCAAAGGATTACCGACACTGTAGGATGGTCAACCTCATGTTTGCCTACTTCAATGTGATATTGATAGGGGACAAAAACATCAGTGATGGGAATAGTTTTCACATCATTGCAATTGGTGCATAACGTGATTACTCCCTGACTCACTTTACAGTTCTTACCTCCATCGATCACTTCAGCATTGGCGAGCACCTTGAATGTCGATTTTCCAGTCCAAAATTCATTCAACTTGTTCGTTGATTCATGATTGTCGCCCTTGAATCTCCATATGTCTTTGATCACTCGAGTATTGGTTTTGAACTTTTGTTCAGTTTCCCTCTCATCACATATGATCCTAGGGTCACAAGGACAGTCTTCGCAATCCTGTGGTACAAAGTTTTGCCTTCTTGGCGTTTTGTGAATTCGGATCAATGTCTCTTTCCCATCCCACTGCCAATGGTCTTCATTTTTCTTACCTAACACTTGGGATTTTCGGGTGGATTTTACAAACGGAATGTTATCATTGATGTCCAATTCCGGATGCGTATGACATAGGCCAGGTGTTGAAGTGGACTGTGGGTGTCCCTTTTCCTTCACCCTCACTACATCCTTCACCCTCACTCCCCCCATGAACAAGGCGCATAAGCGTATTGATCACACGTGTGGCTGGCTGAAGGCACTGGTGAATGGATTTCGGGTGTTGAGACGGTGATGTCTGTGCATCTAAAAACAAGGCATCAACCGAGAACATCAGCATTGGTGAATCGGTCAGATGCTGTACACGGTCATGTTGTGTTGACGCACACGAGTCACGTAGTGATCTCGAGTGGGCAGGCGGGGCATGCACGTGCTTTGACGACATCACCCGGTGGGTTGAGGTCGTTGAAACGGATTGTGAAACAGTGTCCGGGATCAACGGCTGCTTGTTAGGCGAGTGGTACTGAAAACACGCTCGTTCAACCCACTTATCAAATCTGATAGCCTGCTCTGGTGGAGATGCACGGTGTTCGACCTTTGTCCAGGCACCATTGAGAAGAACCCATGTGGATCTCAATACATCTGGCGGCACAATCAGGCCGGGTGGCTTAGGACGATAAAACACCGGTTGCTTGACGACAAAAATGGGATCCATACCTGGCAAGTATTGTAGCTTCTCTTTACTAGTCAAACCCTTCCTATACACTTCTTTTGGCAAAATAGGGGTTTCCGTGTATGGGAAGTTTGGGATGTCCTCAGTTTTGGATTGGAAAACTTGGCGAGTAGTCATATCGACATCGGTGCTTGGCTGCAACATGTCCAATACTTCTTTGCTCTGCAAGTCCTGAGGTTCCAACAAGTTGATTAGCATACAAGCTTTCTTCCATGCCATGGGATTCTTGAATCCTTTAGTATGGATATCGGCTGCCATTTTGGCTGTAATTTCATAGATCAATACAAAATGATCCTTTTGAAAATGTTCATGCATGGAGGCAATGGAAATACCATGTGTGCGCTCCAAATGACGCATGGTTGGATTCCGTCCTGATCTGACAACACCAATCATCCCTTGATTATCGTCATGAAACAGGAGTTGAGGAAAAACTTTGGCTAAGACTTTCCACAGACTTAATGCGGGGATTCCTAGAGTCCTAAGTGCAGTATCTGCAGCCACAATTTCAGCTTCGGGGGTAGAATGACTAACACACCCTTGTCGCTTACTTCCACCAGCAAGTGGGAATCTTGTGAACTTACCTTGGACTTGTAAGTGCGATCCTGATGTTGACCTCAAGGATTGAGCACATCCAGCGAAATCCGCATCTGCAAATAGTCCTAACGATAAATCTTCAATTTTGTCTCCGACCCATCCTATCATTTTGAGGGACAATGTGGAATTAACATAACACATTAGGTGATGAAGACGGGCGTCATCATCCTTTGTCCATTTAGTCACATTACGTGCTAATGCATTGATGGATCTCAACAGGTCAAACCGCGCAATGCGGGCTGCATAAAGCAGCTTCATAAGCACACTAGCTGCATGCGGAGCTAGATTCCCACGGCTCAGCGTCTCACTGTCTTGCGCAGGACGTGAGTTGCCAGTCTCAGAGAGAGCAGGCATATCTGGATCGAAGGAATGTGCACACCAAGGACACTCAACTTTGCGTTTTCCATCGGAAGGAGCTCGATACGGGCTGCTTTTCGTTTCCTCTGGAAGGCTTGGAGTTGATACCTTCTTCAATTTTGTGTCCTTACCAATGATGTCAAGATACTTTTCCACCGATAACTTTAACAATCCTTCCATGTTATAAGTTATGGTCTTGACTTTCTTACCATTATGCAATTGGGTCTCACCTTGGGATAAAACACATCCTAAGTAAAGTCCCAGATCGGTTTCGGGTTCAATGCGCAGAACGGTGCGCAGCATTTCCCAACCCTTGGCCAGATTTTCGGAGGGCCCAGCAAGCTTAAGGTCATCCACATAGATTACCAACAGCAATTTGAGCTCATCATGAAAATACATAGAAGGCCATTCCTCTCCAATGGGCTTAAAACCAATTTCTTGAACTTTCTTGTCACAATGTTGTTCCCACATCGTGCCTGAATCAGGGTGTCCATACAGGGCTTTGTCGAGTCTTACGACAGGGCGACGGAACTTCCAATACTGTATCTCCGGCGGCCATGCATCAGTGGGTAACTCCACCCAACACAAAGGTCCCTTCAACTTAGCCTGGATGTAAGCCTGAATCGCATCTGCCAACTTGACGGAGTGCCCAGGAAGACATCCGTAAAAATCTGCCCATCGTGAGGCTTCAAAGGAAGCAGGGGAATTTCCCAAGTCTTGGAAGAATGCTGCCTCCCAATGCTGATTCTTCACCTGATTTCCTAGCAGAACGCCTCTTCCCTTGAATTTTCGTCCAGGATTGTCTTCTGACAGCTGGTAATTCTTTTCCACGCATATGCCATGGACTCTGGCCATGTGTACTTCCTTTTTGTTCTTCTTGGCCTCTGCAACAACATCGTCGTATTCACGAACCATTGTAAAGTCAAATCCGCCCACACCGCTTTGGCGGTGAAGGCGTGCTTATTGGGGGGCAAAACAGCAACACTAAATGCTCAATGACATTTGTTAATATAGCAGTCGCTATATCAGCTTTAGCTGGGGGGGGGGGGGCCAAAAACGGTTTCGCACCGAGACCAGAATACGGTGGTGTTTTCGACATTTTTCGAGGATTTTTGGGTGTCTGAGCGCAAGAGGGTATTGAAATGGAATTTTGGGTCATTTTGGTAGCTTTCCGGCAATGGAAAAACGGCCAAAAATGAAAAAAAAACATTGTACATAGCAAGAATTTGCAGGGTTTTTGGATGCCAGAGCATTGAAAACACTGCAAAAACAAGTGTTTTGGACTGACGTTATAGCAAAAAAAGTGTAAATTACCGTATGCTTGACTGGAAACATTACAAAAACACTGTCAAAAGCAATGTTTTGGAAGGATTTACTGCCTTTATGGCAAAAAACGTGTAAATTACCGTCTGTTTGACTGGAAACATTGGAAAAACACTGTCAAAAACAATGTTTTGGAAGGATTTCTTATATATATGTTGGAGTTGGCTACCGGCATTGGAACATGGAAAAATTGAAGAAACCACTGTAAATAGCGGTATTTTCAACGGTTGGGGAGATAAGGGAATTGGAAGCATTGTCGAACATGATGTTTTCGACCGGTTTTATGGCGACAAAAGTGTAAAGTACCGTGCTTTGAAGGAAACCATTGCAAAAACATGGAAACACATTCAAAGAACACGGGATTTGGGGGGCTATCTAGGCGTCGTCGTCTAGCTATTTGAAATTCCGCAGCTTGGAGAGCCTCCAAGGGAGGGAAAAGTGAAAATTCCATAGCTTGGGAAGCTGTCACGGCGGGGAAAAGTGAAAATTCCCTAGCTTGGGAAGCCCCCACGGGGAGGAAAAGTGAAAATTCCCTAGCTTGGGGAGCCCCCACGGGGGGGAAAAGTGAAAATTCCCTAGCTTGGGGAGCCCCCACGGGGGGGAAAAGTGAAAATTCCCTAGCTTGGGGAGCCCCCACGGGGGGGAAAAGTGAAAATTCCCTAGCTTGGGGAGCCCCCACGGGGGGGAAAAGTGAAAATTCCCTAGCTTGGGGAGCCCCCACGGGGGGGGAAAGTTAAAATTCTTAGCTTGGGGAGCCCCCACGGGGGAAAACCACCCTTAGCCCCTCTCACGGACCTAAATAAACGTGCGGTGTGGGCGGCCACCCCACGCGAAGCGGGGTGAATACCTCTTGATCACGAAGGCCTTTCCACTCCTTGAGCATCGCCTCTTTGGCCTTTGGGTTAGACTCAATCTCAGCTCTGCCCACAGGTCGTGAAACCATTGCATTGAAAAGTTTGCTTCCAAGACCTCCTGAAGGTATCTTGGTTCGGTGACTTTGATTTGATGCAGAAGTACACGGCATAGTTGGGAATGGGATGTATTCATCATCATCAGTGGCTATGTCCTTCACGTTCTTGACGTTAACACATTTGCCATTTTTGATCATTGTCGACTCTCCTGGCGTAGCCATGGAAAACCTCGAAATCTCACCTGACAATGTGCTCCAAACTTCACCACTCCACGATGCTTTTGGGCCACGTCCTTTCTCGACCTCCGACCGTTCATCCCATTCAGTGAGATATTCCTCGTCGTCCGGGACGTCAGTAGAAGCATCGGAACATGGACTAGCATCAGCATTCCTCTTCACTTTTCGACAATCAATGTATCGTCTTCCATGTACATCGTCATCATCGACTATGTCGTACAAATCAAGATACGTACTTGTACATGTGATAGGTAAGGTAATTTTGTTCTTCACAACTTCACCAACACCTGTATCGGATTTCTTTGACTTTGAATGAGAGTCATCCTTCTTACTTTCATCACCACCCTCATCGTCCTTGGACTTTGGCTCGTCCTTGTCTTTCTTTGAATCTTTCTTCTCCTTCTTCGTTGCCTTCTTCTTCTTTTCTTCGACCAATCTTTTGGCTTTGTCATCGGCCTCTTTCTTCTCCAACTTCTTCTTCTCGGCTTTGAGGATGGTATTCCGGTCAGATTGAGAGAGTTTGCGCCATTCTTCAGGAGAATAGGTTCCTTTGGGACGCAATGACGTCCTGAACATTCGTCTACCATCATCTCCAATCTTGTATGGGTAACCCTTGACGTTCAACTTGACCTTCTCACCATCGTCATTGAGGTATACCTTCCCATCTCCAGCTTTGCCCTTCTTCCAATGGTCTGGTTGGGCGTCGATCAATTCCTGGAGGGTCATCTCTTCTGGATCTTTGTCTTTGTCGAAGATATCCTCAGGGTCATCAAGAGGCTTCTTTGAGACTTTTCCACCACTTGGTCCAGGTCCACCGTCGTCTCCGTCATCAAGCTCATCATCATCCTCATCATGGTCATGTTCTTCGTCATCTCCATGAGGCACTTTGGAGGGATCGCCATCGAGGATTTCTCTTTCTTTCATCCCTTCCAATGTGGTGTTCACCCTTTCATATTCCTGCTTGCATGGAAATGTCAATGGAGTGACCATCTCGACCTTTTCAGTCAGATGAGGTTTGAGAAGACGGAGTTCAGGTTTGCTAGCATCGTCACCAAGATTTTGATGCACGAATTCACTCAGAGGCCATACTTTGTATTGTCTTGACCAATGCATCCCTGGACCAATGTGATAACCTGCAAACACTCCTGGAATAGAATCAGGCCCAAACTTGTGAAGTTGTCCCGCTTCTCTGGTCTTCGGAGGCTTGTAGTTCACACGAGCACCATAGGGAATGAGTTTGCCAGCAAATTCAGATCCATGGAGTTTGCACCAAGCGCTCAATTCATCATCGTTCGGTTCTACGTTGAGTAGATGACATACGCAAAGGATTGCTGTTCTCCAGAAACAAGGTGGTAATCCAGCTTCCAAAAGACATGTAGAAGTAGCTGTGAGAATAAATTGGTTCGTCCTTTCGGCAATTGAGTTAGTTTGAGGTCTTCCAGGCAACGAATGATCAATTGGTATCTTCATCTCATTCATGGCTTCAATGAATTGAGGAGCATGATCAGAGTAGGCCTGTCTGACCTTCTTGGCGCCGATGAACTGTTTCACTGCTCTAACTACATCGTCTTTGGTCATTCGATCAGATGGATAAGCACCAATGATTCCTGTATAACAGTCTCTGACAACCAACACTTCCTTCTCGAGGACCAACACGTCATCATGGACTTTGGATGTGTCCACCGCATCAAAGGTAATGAGGTCGCCAAACTTCTTGAGTTCCCTCTTGTATGCACCACGACGAGTCTTGAAATGCTTCATCTTTGCTCGAATGCATGAATCGCAATATGGATTCTTGTATCTGTGGGTCAACTTGTGATTTAGGCTGTTAGCTTCTCTCTTGAGTGTTCCTCTTTTGGCAACCCTAGATTCACCTTCAACAACATCGATCTCGATGTCATCTTCATCACCTTCAGCGGCATCTTCAGGAGCACCATGACCGTCATCTTCAAGGTCAGTCTCGTCCCCAGGAGGATCGCCAAGCGGAGTTCCTGGTTCATACTCGCCGCCCTCAGGTGGTTCTTCTTCTTCTTCTCCTGGGGTTGCTGAATGTTTCTGCCGGTTCATTGCTCTTTTCTTCTTCTTCACCTTGAGCTTCTTGACATATCGGGAACAGTTGTGATCCTCAGTTGACGTCTCAAGACCACTTTCTCCATCGAGATGTACTCTTCGTGAGGGTTGACCAACATCACCAATGTCGTTGAAGTCGTTGAATCCAACTTGAGAATGTGTCAGTAGGTCATGGATCTTCGATGCATGAAGACATTCATGAGGAGTGCATTCGTAAGTTCCAAGATCAACGTATGGGATGTTGTCATGGATTGTCAAATCGATGCGTTCTCCATTCTTCGTAATCATGAAAGGCATTTGACCAGATGGCCATACAAAGGAATATCCTTCTTCCATGCATCGTTTCCCAAGAGACATCACGGACGGAGTGTCGTCCAGTACATAGGCATGAGAGGTCACATCAAAGGTTCCCAAGTCAATCTCCGCTTCTGTCTGAGTAGCAGTTGAACCGTTGGCAGTGTGGAACATGATAGGATCACAAGTTCGTTGCTTCAAGTTCATCCTCTCGGCCTTCCTTGCAGAAATCAGATCGTGTCCGCTGCCAGAATCCAGGATGAATCTACGATCTTTGGCTTGCACTGGTAGTGAAATGCACATTATGTTCTTGGACTTCATGAGGGAGTTTCCAACTTCGTGCTCAACAAGCTCTTCAATAAAAGTCAAGTCATCACGATCATTATCCAGCTTGATCAACATGTCAAATTTGGGGCCAATAATGATTCTAACTTCATCAACAAAACGATGGAGTCCACATCTGTCCATGATGATAGCCTTGGCCCGTGCTCGGATTGAACCGAGGGTGTTGTCGGACTTGGACTGATCGTCGGTCAAATCATCGACTTTCCAGAAAACATATTGCTTGTTGGGGTCACGAGGGTAGTCCCTCCTGGTAGTCCTCAATGGCGATCTCGTGCACCTCAGGTTCCAGGTCAAATGAGATCCTGCGATCATCAGAAGACTTCTTTGCGCTGGCTATCCTCGGTGAGGTATAATCCATAGAATCTTCATTGTCGCTATCAAAGAAGGAATCAATGGTAATGGGAGTCGCCTTCTTCTTTGGTGTCTTCTTGCTGGTTCTCTCTGAGGATGCTGAAGGCGATTTATCTGCATGTAGGAATTTACATTTGTTTCCGAACTTGCAGGTACCTTCTTGCCAATTCCAACATACCTTCTTTTTGGGTCCAGCTGAAGATGAACTTCCTCTACCTTTCCCTCTTGATGAATCTCGACTTCCGCTTCTGCCTTTCTTACCTTTCATCTTGGCATCATAGACCTTCTGAGAATGACTGTAAAGACATTTGTCACCTTTGTTGCATCCTCCTTTATTGAAGAAGTAGTTACAGAAAATCTTCTTCTTGTCAACGGGTGAAGATGATCTTCCCTTCCCACCTTTGCCTTTCTTGTTGTTCTTGTCGGCATGGGATTTCGGAGAAGGTGTAGGAAGTACCGATGCAGCTTCACTCTTCGCTTTCGCCTTAGGACGTTTGGGAGGATCACCTGTAGACGATGCGGCCGCTTCATTCTCCTTCTTGGTCTTGACGGGAGCGGCAGGCTTGTCTGCATCTTCTAAGGCAGGTGTCGTCTTGTTAGAGGACAATGACAGTTTCACTGCACGTTCTCTATCTTTCAACAGTCGTTCTTGCTTCCCTCGTGCTATGTATCCCTTGATCATACCAGTTAGGTAAGCATAGGTCTTCTCAGGATGCCCTTCATCAAAGGTTTTGTATCGGTTGATATCGAAGGCCATAAGTTTTGAATGTTCAATCTTCCGGAACAATGTGTCACGCAGGGAATTATTGGAAGGCAGATCATCATGTTTCATATTGTATACGATGTCAAGCCACTTGTTGTAGAAGGCCTCAAGTTGGTCATCTCCATAGTAGTTGAACATATACAAATGATGGGCATTGTAGAGAACTTCAGTGTGGTCAGGTGACTTGAAGCTAATCAATATCATTGCAAATAGTTCTCGTCCCTTGATGAAGTCCCCACTCCTCCCATACAATTGGTTCTTCATGGACATGTCATACTTCACTTGCATGGACTTGTCCCCAGCATTGTCAATGACTTTCCTCAAGGCGTTGGAGAGCTTGGCATCAATGGATTGGAATCTCACATCAGGAGCCTTGGCCAGCGCCTCCAAGTCAGGTTGATCTGCAAGACACGGAGCTAACCACGCCTTCCAATCTTCATAGTTTCGATCTCCACTTGCAACGCAAACTTCATGAACGACACTTCCCTTCCAGGATGAAAGTTCAGTGGTCTTAGGCCAGGGTTGGAGGCTGATCTTTTCGGCTTCTCTTAGAGATACAGATGACTTGGATCTATCCCTTTCAAGGTTCTCCAACTCCTTGACATTTATGTTGTACTCGTTCCTGAGCTTCTCGAAGGCTTCAGCTTCTGCTCGGTATTCCTGCTCTTCATCATTGGCACGATCTTCAGCTTGAGAGAAATTGTTCTTGTAGTAATCTTTACGATCTTCCATCTTCTTCAACTCATCTTGAAGATTTCGAATTTCATTGTTCTTCTCTTGCTTCATCTCGTCCAACTCTGCTTTCAGTTTGGCACACTTTTCTTCACATTCATTCCGAGGCATAGCATTACTGGGGTACCCATGTAATGTAGTCGGTCTATTCATTAATGAAGAAGAATGAGCTTGGTTTTCCAACTTCAGGGCAGCAATGGTGCTCGACATTTCTTCTACCTCAGCGTAACGCTCATTGGCCAATTGATGTATCTCGGTCAAATGGCTTTCAGGAATGGAATAGTCAGTCGCACCTTTGATCACGAGTCTTCTGTCGTTCAACATCTTGATGGACTTACCTGCATCCCTGTGAGCACGCTCAAGAGAGTCCTTTTGGGCTTCAAGTTCAGTATGAAGGCGAGCAATAGCTGTATCCCTGTCATTGAGTTCATTGTGCAAACTATCAAACAAGGTACTCGTCACATTCGGATTGTTGCTCATGTGATCGATCTTGTTCAAAGCATCTTGATATTTCTTACCAGTTTCATCAAAGTTTCGCTGGAATACTTTGAGCAGGTCCTCAGTGTCAATGAGTTCAGATCTATTCTGCAAGTACAACTTGTCAACTTCGGCCTTGGATTCTTTCAAGCTGTCACGTTCACGCACGGCTTGCATGTACATCTCATAGAGAGGTCCTCCATGCGGTGATCTGCTTGGTGATGATCTTCTGGCTTGTTGACAGGAAAGTTCATGATACTGATTCTTCGCTTCAGTCAGTTGCTGTTGCATTCGATCTAAAAGACTTTGTTTCATGTGTAGTTCAGAACGTAGTCCCATGATCCTCATGTCCCGCATGCCACCTGATTCAGCTAGAGATTCTTCAGAAACCCTGTTCTCAGAAATCGCTAGTCGAGATTGTAAGTTCTCACTGTGGATCACCTGCAATCGAAGTTGCGATTCTTCCAAAGCTAAGTGATGTTCACATTCTGCATAACGGTCATGTTCAGATCTTATGTTACTACGGAACTCCTTCATGATCTCGTCCCTCTTCATGTCAGCAGCATCGAGCTCAGTTTCCAGTCGCCTGACGTTCATGGCCATGGTGTGCTTCATCGTCTGGTTCTGATTAGCAACCTCGAGCATCTCGATCTGTAAAGCACATGTCTGGTCGTTAGCATAGCCGACCGCTAGAGCTTCCTGCTTGGCATTCATCTCTGCGTTTTCCAGTTCCAGTCTGAGTTGATTGATGTGAGCATTCGCATCAGCGCCCACATGCACCATAATTGCGTTCGCTTGTCCCATTTGTTCATCGAATTCCGAACGTAGTCGTGAATATTTGAATTCCAAATGAGATGCAGCTTCATTCGACATAGTCTGATACCTTTCCAACTCTTCGATCCTGTAGGTCGCACCTTCGTCTTCTTGTTGTGCAGCCTGTAACTCGAAGTTCAGCATCTGGAGTTGTTCGGTCATCGACATCATCTCTTGATGAGTGGTGCTTTCCAGGAAATTAAATTGTTGATAGGCATATGCTGTCGTCTCGCTCAATCTTGCCTGAAGTACGGATTCTTCTTCAGTGGCCCTTTCCAGTGATGTCTTGTATTCAGCTAATTCACTCTGATAGGCAGTGAAGATGTCGCTACCACTTGATGGGGCGTTCACTTGTTGATAAGATCCTGTCCCTGATGGAGTAGCGTCCTGAATCGGTGAAGGCGGATTCGACGACGTAGTCTTTGCCTTGGTCCTTGGAGTCATCGGAGGCGACAATTGTCGTGCAGATGATCTTCTCTTTCCAGGTGTGCTGTCCCTATCTTCAATTGCTTGCATTGTCGAAATTTGTCTCCCTCTAGGAGCAACCAGTTGTCGCCTGGGTTGGCTTGTTCTCAATTCTGAGGCATCGCTTCCACCAGTGTCGATACTCTGTGAAGAATTTGACTGCGTGCCGGCAGCTGGTGCAACGGCATGTCCAGAGAAAGAAAATGCATTATCGCTGCTATCCTGTTCAGTCATCTGTAAGGCCCGCGGCTACCCGCTCGTAGGCTCCGTAGGAGTCCTACGGCTGATAACCTGAGAATCGGGGATTGTTGGCCCGATTATGTTCCTGTAATTGATGTTGATACTTGCAGTTGCGATGACGACCTCACGAGGGCGGCAGCTTCCGCATGGCTCTCATTTTCCCTGTAGCAGCAGTATGTCCTTGAGCCAAAGAGGCCAATGTCGGAGTGCCCCTTTGACGATGGATCCTAGAGTGTATGATTATGCATATATACAGTGATCCGTAGCCTACACTCTATTCGCATGGAGTCATATGGAATAATATATGGAATAATATATGGAATAATATATGGAGTCATATGGAATAATATATGGAATAATATATGGAATAATATATGGAGTCATATGGAATAATATATGGAATAATATATGGAATAATATATGGAGTCATATGGAATAATATATGGAATAATATATGGAATAATATATGGAGTCATATGGAATAATATATGGAATAATATATGGAATAATATATGGAGTCATATGGAATAATATATGGAATAATATATGGAATAATATATGGAGTCATATGGAATAATATATGGAGTCATATGGAATAATATATGGAATAATATATGGAATAATATATGGAGTCATATGGAATAATATATGGAATAATATATGGAATAATATATGGAGTCATATGGAATAATATATGGAATAATATATGGAATAATATATGGAATAATATATGGAGTCATATGGAATAATATATGGAATACTATATGGAATACTATGGAAATCTCATGATGTTTTTCCTGTTGAAGGGTTTTTTTTATAACTGAGCTGACACCAAGCCACAGGATGGTCCAGTCAAAGACAAAGTCATACCTTGCTGCAGCTCGCTGGTGGAGTGCCGGTCATGGGATCAACCAGTGGAATTCATAGCTGTCATAGCCCCTGTCATGGGACATGTCCATCAAAATAGCTGGGATTTATGGATGTGAATAACCCACTAAAAATGGTATTAATAGGTATTGATCCATACCCACATGACCATCCATGACCCATCTCAGCTTGGAAGTGAAGCCTTTCGAGACCAAGCTACTGATAGCCCTCCCGGAAGAACAGATCTTTCAGCAGTCGCCGCAGGTAGGCGTAGTCGGGCCGATCCTCAAAACGCAGGCTGCGGCAGTAGTTCAGGTAGGTCGCCTCGGTTGCCAGATTGGGTACACTGTACCCAGTGGCCCCTCTTCCACCTGGTCTATCCTGGTCTGTCCAGTTTTTGAACGGCCAGAAAGAAGATAGAGATATGATAAAGAAGTTGATGACCTCCCTCCATTGGGATGTGTGCTGATGAAAACATATGAAAACTAGAGCATTACTCTGCATGTGAGGGGACGTACACCTCTGGCGAAGCTCATACCTTTTGTTGGGTGTTGACAGCACTCCCCTCAGATTCAAACATTGGCACATGTTCGACCTACCGACCTACCGATGTACCCCTCGAAAATTCGGTCCAGTGGCAAACTCGCAGGGGAAGTGCTTGCAGAGCACCTGCGAGCCCATCGACCAATGCAACCCGACCAATGCAACAGCTGAAAAAAAAAAAGCACCGAGGTCAGTCATCCTGACTGGGTCCTGACTGGCTGCGCCTCGATGGGCGTGGACATCTTCTTTTCCATGATCTTCTCATACTTCCTTGGCACCGCATGGGGCAAACGGTTTCAATTTCCCAGGGAAATCTCGCAGTTAAAAAAATGGCCAGTGAAACATGGTCAAAGATCAACAAAGATCATCAGTTCATCAGACATCCATTCTGGTCCAGTCTCATCATCCACTCATGATACTCATGGTATCTCATGGTAATGCTGTGCCATCTGTGTCCCAGATCAGATAATCCAAGCCACTCCTTCTTGGAGTTTGCCTTCAGACCCTGCCATGGAAGGCTGCCGCGATTGAAATACATCAGCACCTGGATGTCGCTGGTTCCATTGCGGGATGGTTTCTTCAAAATTGCGGGTCATATTTTGGGGTCATATTTTCCACTTGCATCACACTCCATCACCCATCCTGGTCTTTTCAGCTCAATTTGGTTGTGCCCAACTTGAATTCAGGTTCTATCAAGAGCTTGTGTCATCTTGTTCTTGTGAAACCTTATGGAACGGACCGATGAAGAAATCCTTTCAGGAGCACCTTCTGAGGCCCAAAAATTCTCGGTTCGACTTGCCCCAGCTTCCGCTTTGTAGCACATGGAACCCCCAATAAAATCTATCCCATCTAGGGCCAGAAAAAAAGATACGGCCAGCTAATCTGACCCAAGATGCGGCCAAGTGGCATATCCAACAGCCTCAAGATCATCTCGCCGACTCTGCTCAATACCCAGGTGCGTGTTGACCTTGGGGATCAATACCCAGGGCGTTCCAAGGATTTCCAAGGTGTAAACGCATCTTTCTGGAGGATGTACCCTTGTTTGATATTTTTAAGATGTTTTAAGGATCTATAATTTTAGTGGGATGATGTACCCTTCCATATTTTTAAGACCATCATGGAATCATGTTTCAGGCTCTACGACGCTACATGTGTGTTGTTTTTTCTGCGCCTTTTTATAGTTATTTTAGCTTCAACAGAGCGGCAAAACTGACAGGCTGTTGGACAAACTACTGAGCCCCTGGCGCTGGCATACCTTGCAGTGCCTGTCAAGGCCTTGTTCTCTCTGTAAGGGATGTGCTGCTGCGTCTTGGGGTCCCTGACGATCACGAAAAAAACATCCACTGAATGAAAAATGTGGAAAAGTCATCAGCAATTTCTGAACATGTACGGGCAACATCAATCCAAAGCATCTGGCCAACTCTATCAACCCTCTCTCGCCAGGCGCCATCAGGCGCCTATACTTCTTGGCCAGTCCGAAGTCGATGATGTGGACCTGGTTGGCCTTCTTTCCCAATCCAATTAGAAAATTATCCGGCTTGATGTCCCTGTGGATGAAGTTCTTGGCGTGCATGTACTCAACCCTGGACAGGGCGAATGCAAAAAATCCACACTCTGCAGTGAGTCAAAATTCACCAAGAAGACGCCCTTCATGTGAGAAGAGCGTTCCAAAAGTATCAAAAGGACAAACTCAGTAGAAAAGAGTAGAAATTCAAAGCTATAGATTTTAATATTGGTCGGCTGGTGAAAGGACTTCAAATACGGTCTCCTCTGGGGTTTCGTCATCTTGAGGCTTTTTTTCTGGCCTATTGATCATCTGGTCGGCCAGCATCAGTGTGGTCTTCAGGCTGAACTTCCGATTGCAGAAGCTAAACAAATCCTCTAATGAAGGCCCCAACAAGTCGATCACCTCAGGTCGAGGGCGCGAGAAGTCACCTGGTCTAAATAGACCACTGGCATTTCTTTATTTGACCTTCATAAAAGAAGATTCATGGAACAGCATCTACGTTGCGGGGCTGCAGTTTTAGATGTTTTAGGTGGTGTTGCGAAAGGTTTGTGACAGGGCCTCCCTTCTACTGTATGGCAAATGTTGTTTTGGAGCACAACCTGTTTCGCAGACGCCTCATCATGCATGACAATGTAGGAGCTGTGTTTTTGACCCAGTTAGTGTTCATGCAGTTGCCCTGGAAGGTGACAGCTTCCAAGAGGCCCCCAAGTTGATACGAGTATGGCGGTGTGGTATTTGCTACCTCCCCAACTAACATAGCCCCTGGGTAGTCTTCCACCCCCACATTTGGCAGGGTCTATGTTAGTTGGGGGATGGAAATTCATGGTAATTCCCTGATTTCGGTCGTATCAGCATAAGTTCCCAGCCATCACGTTGTAGTCACCCTCTACTCCGTACCAGTGGACGTTTGGAACGCCCACACCTCCTGAAAACGACGAGCAGGTGTGAATGTTGATCAGGAGAAAACGGTGTGATTTCCATCGAAGACAAAGCTGACACAGAAGCTATGTAACCCTTATCCCTCCTGCCAGGATCTTATACAGCTTGGACTCCTGAGTTCCCAAGCGTACAAATGAGAGTTTGAGAGGATGCACGGAGCAAAATTAGACAAGTGGTGCCACAAAATACGTGACACAAATCCAGTTCGGGAGATTTCAGGTCATTCTGGAATCAACTCCTGTGAATTCTTGTGAATCCTTTCAGCACACAGTTCATTCCTAATGGGCTTGACTTCGCACAACTTTGGGGATGCAAACCCACTGATTGCTCATCCCGTGCCAATAGACTATAGTACTAAATCACATTAAATCACATCAAATTAATCACTTTAATTTGAGATAATTTGAGTACCTTGACCTCAACATCTTCAACTGTCTTTTATGTCTTTTCAATCCCAGTGGCATAGAGCAGCTGAGGGTGCTTGGACTTGATGGACTCTAGTTTGATGGCCACCTCCTCACTGGTCTGCACCTCGATTCTGCTCCCGGAAAAAACAAAAGTGATGAAGAGATATCAAGAGATATCAAAAGATCTCAAGAGATCATGAACTAATTTGAAGAAGTCGTAATTCATTAATGATAATCATAATATATCACATATATATATATAGATCAAATCCGTCAATGTGATGAATCTGAATGATGCGATGATCAAATTCTCGTCGATGCCGAGTCACGTTGGTGCCAATGTAGATGTCCCCGAAGGATCCAGATCCAATCTTGCGGCCAAGGCGAAACTTTCCACCCACTCGGAGCTCCATCGGAGAGACCTCAGCTCCGCATAGCTCCGCAGCAAGAAGGTGGTATGGTTGGTTAAGGCTATAGTCACTATAGGGTAAAGGATGGTAAAGGTTAACAATCAGGGTAACAAGGCCAAAAATGGCACTAGTGGCTATCCATTCTGCAAAGGAGATTATGATCTGCTTTGAAGTTGACCAATCCCGGGGTGTTCTCAAGTTGGCGAGGAGGCTGTTTAAAACTGTTTTGACAAGTCCAAATTCCTTCGGTTCAAACATGTTTGGATTTTCCTAGTGTCAATGCCACGCTCATGTCCTCCCTTGCACCCTGACCTTGGGATGTCTGGAATGTCGTGAGATTTGTCACGGACTCTCTGAGCCGAGATGTACCGTGGACTGCGGGGACAGTTCAGCAACTGCTCCGAGCTCTACCAAGTCTGACCATGAATCTGATGGAGCGCAAGCATACCTGGAATCCTTGCCTCTATATATAACCTGCAAGGAGAAAGAAAGCAAGTTTGCTTTCCGCCCCAGAAGCTTCAAAGATCTTCAAAGCATCAAGCGATCAGTTGCCATCAAATCACACACTGCAACCAAGCACTCCACCCCCCTACATCGCTTGATCACTTCCACCCAGCAGCGTGCGCACCTGCCAGCCATGCCTGGGACCATCGCCATTCTTTTGGGATCTGTCCAAAGGCACAAATCAATGGACCAACGCGGAGGGGATGTTGGATCGTTCAAAGGGTTTTCTTATGTTTTCTTGATGCCTTCAAACATCTTCAAACTGGAGATGGGAACTCAACAAACATGCTAAGTCGCTAAGCTGATCAGCGGTCATGGGTCAGCAGCGGCCAGAATCTACTTTGACATCCCATACTATTCATTTCACAAGAGGCCAAAACAATGTGCTGCCATGAAGTCCTGTGTGTGCTTCATGTTTGGGATTCAGTTCTGAGTCTATGTTGGCACGTTGCTCCATAATCCTTTCCTAGCCGACAGAGCCAGGAGATGCGCAAGACAAGTGAAATTCGTGGACTTTCACCTCGCGAAGACAATGCTCTAGCTTCACTAGACTCCAAACAAGGGACTGAATGAAAGCCTCACCCCAATCCGTGCTGTTTCTCCAATCACAGCAAAATGCAAATCGGAGAAACTCTGAGATTGGATTTCCTTTCCTCCAAGCAGCGGAAGAACTTTTCTGGCACTGGTCCAAAGCGCAAAACGTTCCCGGTCTGCATGGGAGGTGAGGCAACTCTGTGCTGGTTGATCCATGCGGGAAACCACCGTGGTAACCATTGGCAGGCTGCTGAAAAAGATGTGTTTGGCTGGGCCAAACCTGAAATTCACAACATTTGGCTACCAGGTACCATGAAATCTGGGTCGAAACTTCACTCATTAGTACACCTCATGCGAATTGGATCCTTCAAATCATCCCCATGCTTATATATATAATATAATATATATATATAATATATATATATATATTATAATATATATAATATATGTATATCATATATATCATATATATATCATATATATCATGTATATCATATATATCATATATATGATATATATAATATATATATAATATATATATAATATATATATATTATATATAATATATATAATATATGTATATCATATATATCATATATATCATATATATCATATATATCATATATATATATATCATGTATATCATATATATCATATATATGATATATATATAATATAATATAATATAATATAATATATAATATATATATATAATATATAATATATAATATATATATAATATATAATATATAATATATATAATATAATATCATATATGTATAAAATAATATATCTAATATATATATAATATAATGTATATAATTATATATATCATATATATCATATATATCATATATATCATATATATCATATATCATATATATATATCATATATATCATATATATATATGATATATATAATATAACATATATATATATATACATCCTCCTCAGTCTTCAACATCTCAGCATCATTCAGCATCATTCAGCATATCTCAGCTCAGAAAACCTCACAGCCAGAGCCATGGTGGATCCCATGGGCCAGGGACATCTTCGGTGTCGGGAGCCGCATCGCTGTTCTTCAGCGAGTCGCGGCGGAGCGAACAGCGAAGAACCTCCGTCGCAACGGGAGGACGGAGAATGGGCTTGGTGAAGCTACAATCGATTCTACCTTGTAGTTTTCAACATATCCACATATTACCATAATATGTAATATGTATATATATATAGTTCTTTCTATATTTATTTATATGTTTGTATGTATGTAGAATGTAGAATGTAGAATGTAGAGATGTGTTTTTGATATTGTTATAAGACCGATGACTCCAATATTAATTGGTCTGCAGTCTCTAATCACTCCCAGTAGCATCCTAGGGCTGAACAAACTAAACTTGTCACATGGCTTTAGATGTTTGTCCGGCCACGGTTCTTGCAAGTCTTTTGCCGATGCTTGGTGATTACTTGGAGTGCTACTGCCATGAAGAATCCCTTCCGGGATTGAGAAACATCGACAAGTGGGAAGCACAGAACCAGCATCATCTCAAACTATCATCATCTCAAGCGAATGTAATTTTGTGGAGCACGCTGTTGTAACCTATGTTTTCTAATTGAGAAGCAAGCATAGGCAACTACAAGACCTTTTCAGATTGTCCCCACATATCCGACATATCCCCACAGCTACCAGCCGCACCTAGGACTTCCTCTTGATCCGACCGCCAGTTGTGAGGTGCTTGTTGATGAAATCATTTCTCAACATCTCCCTGTATTCCTTCCAGAGAATCAGCCAGAATCTGCGAGAAGTTTTTGAGCATCAAAAGATATCAACAGCATCAGAAGCCAAACAAAAAGTCCAGGAGTCCTCACTAGAGATCCCCAAAACATCCAGCTAAAAACGTAACTTATCACCAAGCTTACCAGGGTTACCAAGGTTACCAAGGTTACCAAGGTTACCAAGGTCACCAATGGACCAAGCTCAATGTTCATGCACCTCGAAGGAGCCCTCGAAGACAGTGACTTTTCCAGGAACATCCTGGTGCCGGATGTGGCCGCTGTATGCGACCGACATCCAGCTGTCTTGCGAGAAAAAGGAGGTCGATGATGTCGATGGAGGTCCCTCTTTCATGTGTAAAATATATGGCAGTGGGTCAAAACCAATAGTACCCCTGTAGTTCACATCAAAATAGCTGGGATTTATGGATGTTCATCCCACTAAAAATGGTATTAATAGGTATTGATCCATACCCATATGTAAACACAACCAATGTGGCTTTGGCATGTTTTAACAGGTTTTAACTTCTTAACTTCACCCAGAGATAGCCTAAGTCACATTCAAGAGATCGATTCGTGTCCTTGGAGGGTCCAGGTGTGACGACCCAAAGCTCATCTGCCACCATGTAGACCTGGGAAGCACTCACATGCACTCACAACTGATTGGTGGTTGAGCCACTGAAAAACATCTTTGTCACTAGGGATCTTCAAGCCATTTCTATGGCTGAAAAGAAAAATCGTTTGAAACCATCAACCAAAGAACTACTCACAACCCAACGCTGTGAGGGCTCGGCCAAACGATCATCGTGGCTCACCAGCACTACACCTCCCTGGCGCGCTCATCACGTTGCGGCAACAAATCTATATGTTTGATGTAAGCCGCTGTAAGCCACAAGAATCCGTGGCGATTGGGTAGAACACCCAAACGTTGCAATTTTCGATGTTCGCACTTGGCCTCGCCTCGAACTTATTCAGTGCCATTGCGAGGCCCTCAATGGTTTCGAGGTCCAAATGGTTCCTGAGAGAATTCTCAAACGCTTCCCGTTTGAACAGACGTGATGAGGAAAGATGTGTTGTTCTTGGGCTGGATCGGTCCCCAAATCCAAGTTCCAGGCGTCGGTTCATCCAGAAGCATGATGTGAGGTGAGCTCCTTATCTGTTGCCAGGTCTGGATTTTTCGGCCGCAATGCCATGGAACATCGTTGAACTGATAGACATTTCCGAATGGACTGTGACTGTGCCTTGAATTTTGAGAAAAATTTTGGCCTCTTGCCTTGTTGGCCCTTTAACTTCCTTGGGCCTTGGGCCTTGGGCCTTGGGCCTTGGGCCTTGGGCCTCCCTTGGGCCTCCCTTGGACCTCCCTTGGGCCTCCCTTGGGCCTCCCCACCAGGCCAATTCTGCAAAGGCCAACCGGCTTTTCTGCCCACCGCTCAAAAACTTCACGGGTTGGAGGGCCAGGTCCCCATGGAGACCGAAACGGCCCAGGTATTTCCGCGCCTGAAGCGGGGGAAGTGTCGTACCCGGTGGGGTGGGGTTTGAACGGTGTTGATCCATTGATCCGTTGGTTGAAGGATGTCGCAAGATTCAGAGGTTGAAAGACCTCAATTTTTGTTCAGTTTCAATGATTCAATCATCTGCAACAGTTTGTTGTTCCAAAGAAACATGTCCCTTTCCTTTGCAGCTCATCCGCAGGCATCGTCCATCAACTCTTCGGTTGAAGCAACTCAAAATCCGGTTGGTTTGTCCGAAAATGTGGTACCTCCAAATCCATCAAGATCCAAGGGTTCAGAAGATAGGTTCTTGATCTTTTCATAAGATTTTCTCATCTTTTCCCCATAAACAATTGCCAAATATAGTCATTTCCCGACAGATCGCCAGCTGCCGCCTCCTCTACAGTCACCTCGCTGGTTCCGTCCTGGCCCATCCAAATCCGGCCGATTTGGCGCCCGATTTTGGACAAAGTACTGGTCGAAAAAACCATAGCAATTCCTGTACTTATAGTAAATTTACATAGTAATTTCAATGCAATGCAATTACAATAACATACAATGATATACAATGTAATTAAGAACTCTGTTGATCCTACACTATACATTAAAATTACTATACTACTGTATTTTTGTTGATCATCCATTCCAATGTATTCTAACTTTGTACACTGTACGTACAACAGTACCCACTTTGGGCATCCAAGTTTTCAACCCATGGGGCAGCTTGACGCGTCCTCCTTGATGCCTCCAGCCCCAAGCTTTCGCATGTGCGTCACAGCATCGGAGTCCTTAGCCGCTGCAGTCACTGCAGTGTCAAAAAGGAAGCCAGTCGCACAAAGACATGTGACAGGGGCATATGCCGGTAGCCGGTAGATCTAGAAAATGCGCAACCTGAAAATCATCCGAGATCCAAACTCCACCTTCTCATAGCGAATTTCCGGAAATCAACGTGACAAGGTGTTTGCAGCTGCCGTTCTTGCTACAGGTCCTTACATCGCAGCTGCGTCCTCTCAGCCCTGCACGGGATCCATCATCTCTATGTGATGCTGGGTGAACCTGCTGGATGGACAGTGAACTATAAGCAATCGTGATCAAAGCATCATTGGGCTTCTTTCGCCCAACTATACAAGTCTTCAATAAAATCAACAACTGAGTCCGAAATACCCAATACATCCCAATACTATTTTCCAATACTATTTCCATGGTTAAAGTGACTTTCGTGTACATCTGTTGGACCCCTGTAGCATCTGTTGCTGTTTGCTCTCTTTTTCACTACGTGGCACTAGGCATCAGGCCTCGTCAGACCTCGTCAGGCCTCGTCAGGCCTCGTCATACACTTCGGCCGCCTTCGGCGAGCCGATCATCGCGGGAGCCATCGGATCTGTCGCAGCTGGAGATCGGCTTCCAGCCGCAGCAGTGGAATAGCTCCGGCGGATCCGCATAGATTGAATTGCAAAAAAACATCCCGAGCAGCAATGGAGGTATACCTGACAACCACAACGATGTTCGGAATGTTCCCAAAAGGTCTCGACAGGTGCCGTAGAAAAATGGACCAACGCCTGTCCCAACGAGAGTGCAGAGTGTGTTGTAACCCAAGATTCGGCCGATTTCTTGACGGCCAACACCCAGAGCGGCAAAGCAAAGACCTGCAGAGAGCAGGCTTTGGAAAATTCCGGAAGTAATTCCACGAACCACGGCATACAACACGGCTGCAAACCAATTGTGCACGAATGGCAGCCACATAGTCACTGCTGCTGTAAGGAAACCGGCAAGTCCCAGCAATGCGGAGGGAAGCCACTTCTTCCGGCTGCAGTATGCATCCATCAGTTCTCCAACACATGGAACAGATAAGGATGACGCTAGGGCAAAGGGCGCAAAGATGTGCAGAGACACTGACACCACGCCATTTCCTGCAGCCTCTGATACCATCTCAACCATGTAGAAATCACAACCACCAAACATAACAGCATAGAAGAAGGTGAACACAAAATGTGCCCAAAATTTTGTGACATCTGTCTGCTCAGTTGGTTCGGCCCTTTCATTTGGCTCCTTCAGGGCAATTTCTTCATCCTCTGGAATTGTTGCATATCCATCTGGGAGCAAGCCACAAGCCTCCGGGCTCCTTCTAAGCACCAGCGCGGACACCGGGGCCAGCATCAGATTGCAAATGGCTCCCAAGGCTGCCGCAGTGTGCCAGCTATACTCAGCCACGATGCCTGCGATCATTGTCCCAAAGATGGCATTGCCTAGCCATTGGAAGGTGAAGACAACCCCAACGGCCCGACCACGGCGGCGCCGAAACCACTGCTGTACGCAGGCATTGGGGAAAATCTCTCCAGCACCCAGGGATAACATGCGAAGAAAGAAGAAGACACCAACAACTTCAACACGAAGAAGGAAACGATGTTCTGGGCGCTGCCATGCAGCAAAGGCTGCCAAAGTCAAGCAAATGGACACTTGCATCGCTGGAATGCAAACCCGTCCGCCAAAATGGTCCATGGCACGACCAAGCACCGGTTGAACCATTCCCGCCATGATGGTGGCTGCAGAGAAAAGGCCTCCCAGCTCTGCATGGGAAAGTTCAAAATCCTCCAGCAAATGTGGCACTGTATAGGACATCACATTGTTCTGTCCCTGAACTTTGAAGATCTTGGCAAAGATGCAAATAGTCACAATGACCCAGCCATAAAAGCAGCCCTCTCGCTGCTTCGTTTTGAACTCAGGAACTTGGTGTTTCCCAACTGCATGGGCAACAAGGTCTGTAACTTTTCCTGTCATCTATCCAATCAATAGCCAAGCAATGGCAGAAGCGTCGAGCTACAGTCTTGAGCACAAAGAATTTCATGGAGACTTCTGTATGAAGTGTGTATCTTGCAGCTCTACCAAATAGGAGTGTACGGTCTCAAAACGTCGAGCACCAAGTGTCAGGATCACAACCACACTTTTCAGCATCTAAGTTTAAAATAGTTCAAATATAAGTGATATAATAAGTGACACTTTGTGAAGTATCCAACAATGTCCAATGAATATCCAATGATATTCATGAACATCTATCACTTCTCTTCCCATCGTCGGGGCAAACCCCTTCCAGGCCTGGCCAGTTGCAGCTTGGCATGACGCCTGCAGCGAGGCATGACGTGCGCAAGGCTGTCCTTCGAATGCTGGATGCAACTGTGGGATTGTATACATTATCAACCCATATCAACCCCAGTTGGCCCCATTAGATCCTTTATGATCCTTTAAACATCCTCAAACTAGACTTCAAATCACTCACATGGAATCTAAGATATGAATCTAAGATATTCTAAGGTCAGAAAACTCTGAAAACTCACCGGCTTCATCCGACTTCTTTTGCGGCTTATTTGGGTCACAGCGAAGCCCCACCATGTCATCCATGTCCCGGGCGCACCGAACAAAGCCGTTGGTGGGTTCCAAGGAACCGTCCAGGAGCTTCAAGAAGGTCGACTTACCTCACCACGTCGCAACCACCATGGCACGTGCGAAGACATGGCTTTGAACCACTTCTTTGGCCTTCCATCAGCTACGATTCTTGTATATTCTTGTCAAACAGCTGATGTTCTATCAGTTTCTGTCACGTTCAAAAAGGTTCTATTTGTCTATATGCAGTGTGCGGGTGTGTGTATTTATCATGTGCATTTAGAACAAAAAACTATTTAGAATCAGAATCTATTTAGTGGTTCATCAACTGGGCACGTATCACTTTGCCCCACCTGCTCCGTTTGGCCCCACGATGGCGACCCGCGAGTCGCAGTCCACCCCAAAGTCCAGATTCTGCGCGGGCGTTTTGCAAGCATTCACCGGAGAAAATGGTACGCAATAGACAATCACATATAAATAAGTGATACATTCTGATACATAGTAACGATGAAAAACAGCATGATTCAACGATATCAACAAGTACAATAGTATTATAACAATACTAATAGATAAATAAACATAATAACAACAACAATAATGGTCATAACTTATAATCATATTAATCCTTATCATCATGATAATAAGACATTGATAGATAATAATCACAGTAATTAAGAATAATGACAATAAGAATGAACAAATAGTGATGTCGATGTCGATGTCGATATCGATGATATTGATGTTGTTGTTTTGTGACGATGCTGACGACAATACTGACAAGAATGACAGTAATGACCATGATGTCAAAAAGTCAAAAAAACAGTAATGAATATGAAGCTTATGGTGATCATATGTAATAATAATATATAATAATCATATAGGCAGAATAGCAATAATGGCAGCCAGTAAAAGCTGGCAACAACAGCCAGTCAACTAGTATAGCATGAGAGTAATTTAAACATGTATAATATGTATAGGAATCAAACAATAATCATAACATATCATAACCATGAGAAGGATGAAAGGGAACCAGCAATTGGCGTATCTTTGAATTATGTGATCCCCTGCAGCGGTTCCGATGTGTCACTCGCGCCTCGTAGAGTATTCTGTCAGGCGTGTAGCCGAAGCCTGCCTCGATGACAGAGATACCTCAGATGGAACTTAGTGACTTGCAGACTTGACGTAGGATGTGCAGCGTAGAAAAAGTTGAAATATTTCTTGAAATCTTGGTCCTGGAGTCTCAATGAATATTCAGAACTGCTCAAAAATGTTCCAACATCTTCCAACGGGGCGTGCAGAGAATTTTTGGTCTACTCCAGCTTTTCGACTGCCAGGTGCACGTTTTTCGCTATGTCAATTTGTCAATGTCTAAGGAAGCAACACGGCGGTGGCAGAGTGGAAGCTGCTGGGAACTCGAGCTGCAGGTAGGGGTCGTCATAGTCTGCGCCCATCAAACAGCGTCAATGGGTGACTCGTAGTTGCTGACTCACTTAGGTTCTCGGTCAATGTTCCATTCCAATGCGAAATACCATGATATTGACCAGGAATTTTTGTGGTACCTATTTTCAGACTGACCAATGAAATCCCATGAATCTGAATGAATATTTCACAGTCTCAAGGAATTCGAGATCAGAAGCAACGGAAGGCGACCAACTTCCAGCCGCTTCCAGCTGCTTCCAGCCTACCGCTACCGCTTCTTCTTGCAGTTTCGTCAGCATCTTCATTCGACTCTGAGCCTTCGCAAGCATTTCTCAGCTGTGCGGAAAGCTAGAGTCCTCAGTCTGGTATTCTGTATGTATTCTGTATAACCATGTCATATATATATATCATATATTATAATAATAATAATAAATAATAATAAATAATAATAATAGTGTATAATCCCATAGTACCACAGTGTACTAAAACATAATCACAATGTCTAGACCATCAACCAACACTGGTCAACAGTGCGTTGCTGTCGGACAATGGCCCTCTTTTTCAAACGATGATCAGGATGCCACATTGGGCTGCAATGCGCAAATGTCAACCTGCAGGGCTGGAAAGCAGAAATCCTGACCAATTCACCGGAAACAAAATGGCCACTACTTCTCTGTCCCAATACTTACCATGACTTTCTGATCATCTTGCACTGAACATCTAGGCATGTCATAGTCAACGGCTTTGAGATGCTTTGTGGTTCTGTATAGAGAAATACTATATGAAATATCAATGAGTCTCACGAACAGAGAGTATTGAGATCACCACCTCGCATTGTCTTTTGGGACGTTCCCAACTTCAGACTTCAACTGCTCTAGGAGGCCCAAAGTGGTGGGAGATGTTGTGTCAATGTGCCACCAGCAAACCCCTGGAAAGCGTTGCACCTCAGGTGATCTCAAGTGCTTTGATTTCACGTACAGGAAACATCCATTGGCTCCAGCTTTCCGCGTCAATCGCCGTTGGTCGCCTGCATTTCCTCAGCGAAATGCGCTCGGAGATGGACATAGTGCTGTTCAGCCAAGGCTTTGGGGGGAGCCAAAGAAGGGGAACTTCAAGGATTCGTAACTCTTAGCAAGATGGATGTATCATGATGTATGAAGTCAATGCAAGACCACACCAACCGTTCAAACATGTTCCAATTAGGACAGTACTAGTTCCAAACCATGTTTCTATCCCTGGCAACAGTTACCCAGGCCGCCCCCTCAATCTTCAGCCAGCTTCTGCACCAAGACCAACTCCGATGTACTCCCAATTCATCCGAAAAGGAACCTTCGATCACAAAGACCTCCTCGCCCTTCTCGTCAATCTCCACCGTCCCTGCAGATGTGTCCAATGTGTGTTTTTTTATATAATTGTTTTTTAAAGGCAGCAACCTTGACCCTACCAAATAGTTGGAAAGGGATCAGTAATGATCAGCCACCCACCACAAACTGGCAGTCTGCCTGTCTGATGAGGCGCCCATCTCTCGAAGTGCACCTGGAGCTGAGAAAGGGGCTGCTTTCCAACCTTTCCCAAATGTGACCCAAGTGGCAACATGTGGCTTGGTCTGAAAGTTGGGTACCCCAACTTACGATAGATGTTTATAGATGTTTATAGACCCATAGGATCCATGGTGCTGGTATATATGCTAACATTGGGGGTATATTCATGGTAAATGTTACCATATATATATATGTATATATATATATACCATACATGGATTGCTATGGGACTCTATGGGAGATGTTGATGGATGATGATAGATGTTGATGTTTTTCCCCGTTTTCTCGCTATAAAAAAAGGGGCCCACCGCATCCCTGGCATCTCCCTATAGCATCACCGCAGCCTCCTCCAAAGGCGATTTGAAGACCTGCAACTCCTGTCGCCCCGGCGAAACGGACCTCCGGCCGCAACGCGCTGGCGATGCTGCGATGCTGCCATGCTTTGCCGTCATCGGAACCATGCTGGATATCTTTGGATCTTCCATTTCTAAATATTTCTAAGGTTTTAAGGATCCATATATGATCATATATGGTAACATGGATCCCATCAAAATAGCCCCAATGTTAGCAGATATACCATACATGGATCCTATGGGTATAGGTTTTAATCATGTTTAAATAGATTTCACTCGAAGGCAAAGAATCGCAAAAAAGACTCCGCTTTGCCAAACAGAAAGACCCGAAACCATCCGAAACCCAACCGATGAAGCCTCCACTTGGGATTGGACAAAGATATGTCCCATTGCGTGTGATCAGCTTCCCGATGCTCGTGCGACATCCTGGTGGCAATCTGATGAAATCTGATGATCCCACATCTAGACATCTAGTTGCACAAATGCCTGTTGGTCAAAATGGGCTCACTATATTTCGCAATCAATGTCTCAAATACTGAGAGAATACTTGACATGTGTCACTGTGTCACTGAATACTTGAAGTGGACAAAATCTCTGTGAGTTTTGGTGGTCTAAACACTTGGCCAATGTACAGCCGAGTTGCTGACAAAGTTTCACCAAGATGGTACATCCATCTGGACCAATGCGCGGGGTGTGCTTGGAACCGATGTAATTGCGCACATAGGTCAAGCTCGGCTGAGTATCCCAATCATCGAACCAGGCGCCATCAAGCACAATGAATTCCTGCTGTCACAACATGTCACCATTCGGTCTGCCGACATCTTCCACACCAAACGATCGAAAGAGGCTTCAAACATGTTCAAACAGTGGTAAAACACGGTAAAACCTTCCGAGGTTCAATGCCCCCCCAATATTGGTCCCCCATCCAATACTCAACAGGGTTTTCTAAGGGGTATGTAATATTTTGTAATATTGGGGCCTTAGCGATCAAGGAAGGCTGCTGTCCTCTCCACCCACATGCTGATGCATTGGAAATGAGGCATTGGGCTTGAAGTTCACCACCGTTGTAGCTCTCGCCACTTCACCACCCACCCTGCATGACATGTCCACTGGATGCTGACAAGGCATGACCTCAACTTCCTCAACTAAAATAACTCAACCAACTTCGACTGCACAGAATCCAGCAATTTGTGGTGCCAATCTACCCGCGGCTTACTCAGAGCGAAAACTCAACACAGGAGGAGTGCATAGTTTCTTTGTATTGAGAAGCCAAGAGAATGATGGTTTTGAGGCGGACCAATAAAGGACCGTGTCCGAAGGTAGCAGCTTCCAAAAAGATATTGGATTTCCACGTGATGTGTGTGATATGTATGGTCTGTATGTATCTGCAACTCTCTTCTATCCTCCTGCCAAAATAATTAAAAATAATTAATCATGTATATCCTTGTCTCAAGGCTTGAGAGGTCGACCACAAACACCCTCAAACTGCACTTCGCACTTCAACATCATACAGCCAAACAGTGCTTCACAAAAAACGCCAACACATTTCATAATCTGATCTTCCATCATCTCCATCATGTGCAACAACCATCCAGCCATCAACAATCATCATGGATCACAAGCACTTTCTGGGCCTCTCAATCATCTTCCGGCGAACTCCACCAGCTCCCGTCTCCACCCAGTCGATAGAGTCGGTGTTCACAAGGCCTTGGCACAGCCAAGTCTTAGCCACGCTGGATGGCAACATATCTACGGTATGGCTGGATCGTATATGGATCATCTATGAATTTCATGTGGCAACCATCAACATTTTTGAGAGGCAAATAGAGTTGCATAAATTACATCGAACTACAAAATGATTATACAAGATATCTAAGATATCTCTACTTCACCACCAGTGTATTTGAATCAAAGGCACAACTCTTGGATTTGTCCGAATTCAGCTCGATCCACTTTTGTGCCTGCAAACAACTCAAAAAGCACCGGAAAGTCGGATTGGCTATGAACATCCATGAACCAAGTCTTGTCTTCAAGGATTGATTTGTAAAGAGTGTATCTAAACAAACGTCACAGGGCAGGACTCAAGCCTCAGCAAACGAGAGAAGCCATTCAATTCTGAACAGAACATCTCCAAAACCGAAAGCCTTGTTGCTCTTCAGAAACTGCTCCAGGGACTGCTCCTTGCTCGACTCGCAGACTGCGAAGGACCTGACCTTTGGCACCGCAAATTGCAGTCCCAGAGCCAGCAGACCAGATCGGAGGCGCACAACGCGGCGCATGGCGACTTGGAAGACCCTAGAGCTGCGATGACAAGGTTGCCATCTGTGTCCAAGCCTCAGGAAGTACAAATTACATATTAAAATGATAAAAAAATGGTGGATATTTTTGGAATTGCCCAAGTTCTGGGTACTCAGCTGTCATTTACAAGCAGATGGCAGCATCACTAGTGGATTTTTCAAGCAAGGGCCAGAATATAGAGCGAAAGACAAAAAAAATTGAAAGGCACCATCAGAAGGCACCCGCAGAACCCTGCAGAATGAAGAAGTAGTTAAGGATAATGGTCCCTGCAACATATGAGGGGCTGGACTACACTTCACCAGTTCGATCCATTCCCATGTATTCCCTCGATATTCTAAGAGTTTCCCATGCGTTTACTCGAAAAGGCTGGGAGTGACCCTTGGAGCACTTTGAGCACCTGGAAACCGGCTGCACCCCTCACCTGCTTCGCCATCTTCTTGTGCCCTTGCCCGAAGCGTTGAATGAACTGCTTCAGGTGAGCCACCTACCAACATCTCAGCAATGTTTGAACATCAAGCTGGATGCTGAAATCATTCACGTCCAAAAATGTGCTAAAATTGCCTGGCCTTTCTTTGCTGCTGTTGGGAGATTGCCTGGGGTCAGGTTCAGCACGTCCAAATCAGATCTGCCATTCGGTTCTACTGCGTGGTTAAGAATGGGATTCCCTGTTCGTCCCCAACAATTCCCCAATAATTTAATATAGTACAACAGCTGTAACAGTATAACCATGTATAACCTGGATCGTTGTGATCATAGTTGGTATAATAACCCCAATAATTATACCCTCTGGTAATTTAACATAGCTATTGAAAATTGCCATTTATAGTGGACTTTCCCATTGAAAATGGTGATTTTCCATAGTTACGTTAGTTTACCAGAGGGTATACTACCCATGAGTGCAACCCCCTAACTAATCATCGACCAACAGGGCTGCTGAGCCAAGGCCAAGGCCTCCTGATTGGTTCGCTGCTCTGCGCGAACTCTCAGGAAGGTCTCGTAGCTGCCACCGTAGTACCATAACCTGAAACAGCACGACTGGGGCTGCGGGATCCATTAAGTGGGTTAATAATCCATATATAGCTTTGGTATAACCCATATCATATATTGTGTAACTGGGTTACAATCAGTTATAATATGCTATAATCCGTGTATATATATATATATTATATTATATTATATATATAACTGCGGTACATTTTGGAACCATCTACTAACTGGGATGCACATCCAAGCAGTTGATTTGGTGCAAACCTGCCTCTTGCGATGCAAGAAGATGGTGTTGGTGGTGGTGTTGTTCAAGAAGCACCTGCCCAAAAAAACCAGCTTAGCCTTGCTTCCAGCTACCCTTTGGTGAACTAACATAGCAATTGAAAATGGCCATTTATAGTGGATTTTCCCATTAAAAATGGTGATTTTCCATTGCTATGTTAGTTCACCAGAGGGTAATCCTATGTTGTAAAACCAGATTTTCCAAGCCGATTCTCCAACAGTTGAAACGTCCAAGCCGCCATCCAAGGCGCCTATCGTGGGAGACGATGACCACGGTCTTCTCCCAGTTCTTCAGAAACTCTTCCAGCCAGGTCACCGCGTGCACGTCCAAGTGGTTCGTAGGCTCATCCAGCAGTAACAAATCCGGTTGCACCTGAGAACGAACAAAGTCGCTAAGCCCCTGGCCCTTCTTCAGGGCTTCAGATGTAGATGTTGCTTGGTTGGAAATTTGATCCCAAATAGTTCTGAGTCGTGAGTCTTGGAGTATCCTTCAAGTTTGCTTTTGTTTCAATCAAGTATGCATAATTCTCCCAGATCTTGTATGCAATTTTGCATGCTACCAACCCCTCTTGTATAACAGTGGGATGGGGATTTGAAAAAATGGTACACCATTCCGATTCTCATCATCCCGATGAAGTGGCCAGAAATCATGTCAAATCCTCGGATTGAAGTTGGTGAGCTGTATGCCTACCATCCCACTGAATTGATCTTAATTATATATTAAAACAGAAGATATAACCTATAACATCCTATAACTCTCTCCACAAACCCAAAAGGCTCTGAGACTCCATGCAAAAAGAGATTGCGCCAGGGCGATTCGCATGCGCCAACCTCCACTGAACTCTTTGGTGGGCCGATTCTGATCCTGAGCGCAGCTGAACTGCGGAAATGGCGGGGTTTAAACGTGTAAACCCATGGAATCCCCTGGAGTTCACATCAAAACAACTGGGAGGTTTGGACGTTCCCCAAATTTATGACACATCATAGGTTTTTTAACTAAGCTCCATCCCCAAAAATTTGTGGAAATATACGTGTGTGTGTATATATATATGTATGTATCTGTATAAGGTTTAACGGTTTGACAGTTTGACGTGACTAACCCATCCCCTATCAACTGGCTGGCCATCGCCCGCCTCACCAGAGAAGCCAAGTCCTGCTAGGATCACAGCGGCTCGCGCCTGGTGCAAAGACAGGAACCCCCGGCATTGGAAAAAGTGTTGGATTCTCCAACCCCATGGTGGAAGCTTCCTGGACGAAAGTCGAGCTGCAGATTTGGGATGAGTTTGTCCTCAATTCTTGGACCAGTTCGCGGCTCTCTGCATGAATCATCGGCAGCGTGCCATGCCTCCGCGTCCTCATTTCCAAGCTCCTCTAGTCTCTCGTAGACCTGTTCAACAATCTAACTGACTAACTGAAGGATTCTTGAAGTTTCTGGACAAGAAGACGCACCTCACAGTAGGCCTTGCACATCCTTGTACTAAGTGTTTGTCTTGATCCTCGACTTTTTCATACGTGCTCATCATTATATGATATGACAGGATATGACCATAACAAAAATTACTGCAGTATAATGTAGTAACATTTAACATCTGATGGATCCTGATGGAACATATCCCACCCCCACCATGTGTCGTCAAACGCACAACCCAACGTTGCGGTCCTCCATGAGGCCCACGCCGTTGACCTTTGGCTCGTTGCCAGTTCCATCATCCTCCTTCTCAAGCAACTCCTCAAAGGGGCAACGAGCCGAGCACAGCCCATTGTTTTGGAAAACTGGGGCACATAAGCACAAGCACATCATGGCCAACTTCATAAGGTTAATCAAATTTTTATAGATGTTTTATGTGCATCATTGCTCCATTTGGTTCAATCAAAGCTTGCCTTCTGAGTCGTTCTTCAAGTCTCTGGGAACCCTCGGCTCCCCTGACCCACTCCAGGCGCTCCTGTTCTACTTTCAGAAGCCACTCACGTTCTTTGTCCGCCTGCAATGGGCAACGTTACGGGAACACCAGGCCAAAGTGGGGGAAACCTGAAGAAGCACCACATGTCCCTGAAGCAATCAGAAGAAAAACTCTGAAATGCCGGCTGCTAATGTCACCATACACCACATGAAGTAACACACGGCCTGCAGAACGCTCTGCAGCACAGGTGTGTCATCACCCTTGATCTCCTGTCCGTTGGCAGACCAGGCTAAACCCTTGCACATGTCTCACTGACAGTGGCTCATGGATGAGGATCTTGATCACCCGGAGCACAGCAACAGGCTAGGACTGCCATTTGGATAGTGGTCTACTATAAATAATAAAAAATGTATTATATACAATATTGTACAATCAGGTATCAATACCATATAATACCATCTTAGGTCCAAGATGCAAATATACCACTTACAGTGGCTGTGATTGCCGCCACCATGCCCAATCTGAAACAATGATCCCAGATGGCACCTGCTCCACGTGCATGATCATAAAGTGCTGTGGGATTGGCACTCGACCTGGGTGGAGCTCCCAAACTCTTCCAATTCAAGATGTCCATTCAGATTTCCTTGGATTTATCCGGATTTTTTCAGATTTATCCATGTCTGAAATGTATCTGAAATGTATCTGAGGGATGTTGAGTGCCAAAAAAGTGGATGTGTGAAGATATGTCTATGTTGAAGACAGTCACAAGCACTTCATTTTTCTTGCGCCACCATGCGAGCCAATGCTCGCAGGTCTGTGCAATTGAGGCGTAGCAATCTAAGCTAGGTCTTGCCTGTCACCATTGGTGACTGGCAGTGCAAAAAGATCGTGCCAGCCAAGCGCGAGCACGACCAAATTGGCTAAAATCAGGTTCGCAACTTTCACATCTGAGCAGTCCAAGTCAGTCTGTTTTCCTTGATTGGGCAGGCCTCACAGTCGCCAAAGCATTAATTAATGCTGTTGACAGCATCTGGGTTTGTCCAAAAATATCCAAAAATTGATGTTTACAAAAAATATAACAAGAATTGGGGATACCATACCATACCATACTCCATTTGATGGCTGTTTTCATATATGTAAAATGCTGTTCCCATGGGATCTGTTGGTTTTCCCATCGATACCTTCTCTGGCATCTCAACAATGAGGCCCTTCTCCATGGCCGCCAACCAGTAGGTCACCTGGCCGGTGGAATCGAGGTCCCAAAATCGCATGGGATTTTTCATCAGATCAACCTATGGTAATCCCCTACCATATTATCAATGGTAGTTAATATGGTTAATATATGTTAATATGGTATGGTATATATTAACATATATTAACTACATAGTTACATGGAATCCCCGTACCCCGTACGTCATATTGCTTCATGGAATCCATGGAATCCAACCCCAGGGGCACCTTCGAGCCCGGCTCGCACAGAGGTCCGAAGTCAGGGGTCACGTGGACGTAGGTGGTGCTTCCCTCCTCCCAAATTTTGGGTGGCGTTATCCCCAACAAAAACCTGCCAGTTTCCATAGAAAAAAATCTGAAAAATGATGGGTAACCATGAGATGGACAAAAAAACAGATGGCAATTTTAGTCATGTGGGAGCCACCCAATGCCATAAATAACCGTAAAGTAAACCCGTACCATTTGGGGATGATGGTCTTTGTACCACCCATTTATGGTTATATTGGGGATGGTTTATGGTTGAGGGTTTACCATAAAGATATATAAAGATGACAACCAAATTTTGCGGGAGCAGCTTGCACCAGTCTGTCACGGTCACTTCAAAGACATTCAGAAAGTGAACGGCGGCCCAGGACGTGTCCATCGGATGGTTGATGTCAAAGTTCATATCTTCATGTCCAGGCCCCTTGTTCACCTGAAAGGTGAATGCGACATGATCCCACACTATGGAAGGTGCGAACTGAAAGCAAAAAAAGTGGCGTTGACTACAGCTATTGGAAATTGAAAAATGTGGTTGACTACAACTATTGGAAAATGTGTGAAAATGTGAGATCCCTAATTCTTGGACATGACTCGTACACACGGCAATCTCACTGACGAATTCTTCAGATCGTCGAGTCGCGCTGTAGTGCACTGCGATCATGGTGACGTCGCCCGGGTTCTTTGGAGTGACAGAAATCTTCAGCCGGTTCTTGCCCGGCCATTGGACCATATTGGACCCATGTTCAACGGTGGTCGCTATCAAGTCAGACCATGAAATCTGAAAGTCATGACCAGGAATCACTTGAGGCCTGCTGCATCCTTCACGATCTCTAAGGTGTGTGGGAACTTTCCATCCACCACCTGTACTGATCTTGAGTGGTCGTTGCAGAGTATGTTGGTATGTGTTGTTCACACGATTCAATGATTGAAAAGATGCTGATATCAGATCTTGGGCTCCCAGCAGTAGGTGCTACAGGCATCGAACCACCGCTATAGCCGCCACGGATAAAGACGCTGGGGAACTCCGACATGACCTGGCCCTGGGCCTCGGCCTCCCGGAACTTGTGTACTTCGAAGCAGAAAGTTCCGGACTGTCAATGCGACTATTGCGGCTATGAGTCTCGTGCTATTTGAACTCCATCCAATTCCGAGCCTGACAGATCCTAATAGCCATATATACAGTAGCCATGGTTTTCGTGAAAATCCGTCAGTCAAAACCTGTGACTGAGTCCGGCCTCGTTCATTCCCTTGTTCTCCATGAGCCACTTGGCCCGGTCTTGCGCAGGTGCCCCGTCACAGTTCACTTTTCCCCTCCAGGTCAGTGGCTCACAGAAAGCCAAGAACTGGGCATCGCCCTTGTCCTCCATCGGTGCGTCCAGCATTCTATCGGTGAAAACATGTTTTAAAAAACATGGTCATTATATCTTAAATATTATTCATATAGTCATTGTAGAGTATTGAAGATATTGTCATTACAATATACTACAGTCATCAATTATCATCAATTATCATCAATTATCATCAATTATCATCAATTCTCATCAATTCTAATCAATTATCATCAATTATCATCAATTATCATCAATTGTCATCAACTGTCATCAACTGTCATCAATTCTCATCAATTCTCATCAATTCACATCAATTGTCATCAGTTATCATCAAGTATCATAAAGTAACATCAAGTATCATCAAGTATCATCAATTGAAATTAATTCTCATCAATTCTCATCAATTCTCATCAATTATCATCAATTATCATCAGTTATCATCAATTATCATCAATTATCATCAATTATCATCAATTATCATCAATTCTCACCAATTCTCACCAATTCTCATCAATTCGCATCAATTCGCATCAATTCTCATCAATTCTCATCAATTCTCATCAATTTTCATCAATTATCATCAATTCTCATCAATTATCATCAATTATCATCAATTCTCATCAATTATCGTCAAGTATCATCAATTATCATCAATTGTCATCAACTGTCATCAACTGTCATCAATTCTCATCAATTCACATCAATTGTCATCAGTTATCATCAAGTATCATAAAGTATCATCAAGTATCATCAAGTATCATCAATTGAAATCAATTCTCATCAATTCTCATCAATTCTCATCAATTATCATCAATTATCATCAGTTATCATCAATTATCATCAATTATCATCAGTTATCATCAATTATCATCAATTATCATCAATTATCATCAAGTATCATCAATTATCATCAATTATCATCAGTTATCATCGGTTATCATCAGTTATCATCAAGTATCATCAAGTATCATCAATTATCATGAATTATCATCAAATATCATCAATTATCATCAGTTATCATCAATTATCATCAATTATCATCAATTATCATCAATCATCATCAGTTATCATCAATTATCATCACTTGTCATCAATTCTCATCAAGTCTCATCAATTCTCATCAATTCTCATCAATTCTCATCAGTTGTCATCAAGTATCATCAAGTATCATCAATTATCATCAATTATCATCAATTATCATCCATTATCATCCATTCTCATCAATTCTCATCAATTCTCACCAATTATCATCAGTTATCAACAATTATCATCAATTATCAGCAATTATCATCAATTATCATCAATTCTCATCAATTCTCATCAATTCTCATCAATTATCATCAATTGTCATCAATTGTCATCAATTATCATCAATTATCATCAATTATCCTCAATTATCCTCAATTACCATCAACTATCATCAATTACCATCAACTATCATCAATTATCATCAGTTATCAACAATTATCATCAATTATCATCAATTCTCATCAATTCTCATCAGTTGTCATCAACTATCATCAATTACCATCAACTATCATCAATTACCATCAACTATCATCAATTGTCATCAATTATCATCAATTATCATCAATTATCCTCAATTATCCTCAATTACCATCAACTATCATCAATTACCATCAACTATCATCAATTATCATCAGTTATCAACAATTATCATCAATTATCATCAATTATCCTCAATTACCATCAACTATCATCAATTACCATCAACTATCATCAATTACCATCAACTATCATCAATTATCATCAATTATCATCAACTATCCTCAATTACCATCAACTATCATCAATTACCATCAACTATCATCAATTACCATCAACTATCATCAATTATCATCAATTCTCATCAATTCTCATCAATTATCATCAATTATCATCAATTGTCATCAACTGTCATCAACTGTCATCAATTCTCATCAATTCACATCAATTGTCATCAGTTATCATCAAGTATCATAAAGTATCATCAAGTATCATCAAGTATCATCAATTGAAATCAATTCTCATCAATTATCATCAATTATCATCAGTTATCATCAATTATCATCAATTCTCATCAATTCTCATCAATTATCATCAATTATCATCAATTATCATCAACTATCATCAATTATCATCAATTATCATCAGTTATCATCGGTTATCATCAGTTATCATCAAGTATCATCAAGTATCATCAATTACCATCAACTATCATCAATTATCATCAGTTATCAACAATTATCATCAAATATCATCAATTATCCTCAATTACCATCAACTATCATCAATTACCATCAACTATCATCAATTACCATCAACTATCATCAATTATCATCAATTATCATCAACTATCCTCAATTACCATCAACTATCATCAATTACCATCAACTATCATCAATTATCATCAACTATCATCAATTACCATCAACTATCATCAATTACCATCAACTATCATCAATTATCACAACTACATCGTTAGTTATGATCCACTTTCCAGGCTCAAGCGTTGGTCCTCACCAGGTCTGGCATCGCCCATGTGGAAGGCGTGTTTCTGCTTGCCGGTGTTCCAGAAACCTGGACGCCGTGGACCCGTCCTCCGAACTGGGAATCAAAAAGATGCCCCAGAAAGAAAGCCATAAACCCCACCATAAACCTCGGCCAAAAATATCCGAAAATTAGAGTTCAATGAATTCATGATGGCCCCATGGCCCAGTGACTTTTTTTTGGTGTTTCCAATGGAAAGAAATGTTGCAACTCTGAATCAGGATCCTACTAGCAACGCGACAGTTGATCCAGGTGGCAAACATCCCCTATCTGCAGCTCAGCCACTGTGCACAGGCTTCAACAACCTGCTTTAACAAAGAGGGTGACTAATCTGGCAGACCCTACCTGCTGCTCGAACTGGATTTATGTAGTCTCAAAGGGTTTTTAGTGGAGGAGGTTCTTCTTCAGGAAACTCAGGACAAATTGAAAAAAACAAACATCAGACACTGTTGGCACCGGTTTCCAAATCACCTGATGTTGCAGTTAAGGATCCCCTTCATGTCATCGCCCAAGGGATAGGCATAGAAGACTGGCTGGGAGCCCTTCTCCTCGTCCAACCGACTTCAACCGATCTGAATCCAATGACTGACTTGGTTTTGTCTGAAAATCACCCAAAAATCCAGTGGATATCAGTGGATCATCATTTTCCCTAGTCACTGGCCATCAAAAACGGGGCTGAAAAAAAAAAACAATGGTGGGGACAGGCGCACCTCATTGACCCATGGATCCCCGAAGTGAAAGGTGTGCTCTTTGTCCTGGCTCAGTTGGTGTGTCAAAACCAATAGTACCCCTGTAGTTCACATCAAAATAGCTGGGATTTATGGATGTTCATCCCCCTAAAAATGGTATTAATTAATAGGTATTGATCCATACCCAGTTCATCATTTCCAATTGCTAAGAGCAGTGGCACTACATCCGCGGCCGTTGGCACCTTGGGATTCCAGAAGTCCCAAACTGGCTCCGTGCCTTGCACCTGCAGCGTCTGCGGTCTTTTTCCACGTTGGCCCCACTAATGACGAATGATCTAATCATAACCAAATCTAACCAAATCTAACCAACATATTGAGCCACGGGAAGTACTATAAGTATTTGGTACATCGCATGATCCGGTTCCTTACCTTGTTCTCCATTCCCATGCCGTTTTTGGGGGGTCTGGCCTCACTATGAAAATGCCTACCCCGTTCTCAAGGTGTGCCTACCTCGTTTGTTTTGCAAGAACCGGGGTACCCGGAAGAGTACACTTCACTTCACCAAATAAAAACCATCACTTATATATATACTTATATTATATAATTATACATTATACTATATATAAAATATAATAATATATTTATATATATATATTATGTATAATATGTACATGTTTTCATATATTGACTAAATTTATCAATCTGAATCTGTTTATTTATTTTTCGCTACACTATGTATGTTTATATATATATAGTTAAATTAAACTAACATATCTAACATATGTCTAATCAAATCTAACCTGTCAACCATCAGTTTCCATCAGCCAATATCAGTTACCAATTACCAGTTACCAGCTGTTACCCGTTCCCATCAGTTACTGAACCAGCTTCCGCGGGATGCCATGCCTGATCTTGGAAGGCGTAGAACATGACGTCCTTCCGCTCCTCATTGGGCCATGGGTCATGGCCATGGAAGGTGTGCTCTCCGAAGTCCTGCCAGGACATGGATTGGAACATCTTTTTTTGCACAGGCAAACAGAAAAATGAGCTTTCACGGGTCTTTGCAAGATCTGTCCGGTATGGAAGGTGACACATGGTGAAACAATGTTGACCCCTTTCAAAAGGTCTCATGGCACAAGACCCGTGAAAACATGCTGAGTCAAACTGCAGAAACAAGCCCGTGATCTTGCAAACTGCATGAGTTGCCCAGTTCCATCCATCTTAAAAGACATGGATGACATTGATGTTGTGACCGCAGTATCTTTGCATGCTCAAAAGACTCTTCATGTGCAGTGTGATATCATTTTTCATTAGTGATCGATAGTGCAGGATAGAAAACCATCATCAACCCAGTCAGAGGTTACCCATTAAGCATCCATGGGTGTAACCACTACTACGATCCAAGCTATTCTGACTAAGCTATACAGAACGTGTTGATGCGGTTGCAAACATGCCTGCAGAAGCCCCAGACTCAGTGTGCCTAGAAAAAGAGAAGTGGTTTGCAAAGCCAATTCTGACTTGGAAATGAACGACCAAGAGGCTCATCCCTGGACCCAGCTTGGAGCAGTTTCTGTTTTGTTTTTTTTGTTATTAGTCTGAGTCTATTTCTATTTATTTCTATCATATTTATCTGTAATGATATAAGATGATTTAGCAATCCTTTCATCTAGAAACTAAACATTCTTTGTTAAAAAAAATGACGCCATGACACCATCAATACAACTTTGGCCTGCAATCATGATGGTCCTTGTTGACAAACTCGTAGATTGGGAATGCCATGGCTGACAGAACTGGTCCCTGTGTTCTGCAGGGAATGGGAAAGAAAGCTAGAAAGATGGCTGCAAAGGCGCCGCAACCAACGAAAAGTTGCTGATTTTTCGGAAACAGGTCGACCTGAGTGCCCCTGACCATCACGTTCCGCCATGGCGCGCAAGAGTGTGCTCTTGCCGACACCATTGCGGCCAATCAAACCATACCTGGAACCGCCAAGCTGACGCTGATGGCGCTGACGGCGCTGGCGCTGACTCAAGGTGTCAGCATGGGGCACTTGAAGCCCTGGGTAAGTCTCAGGGTGGCGTTGAAAAGCAGCTCCTGAAGCAAAAGAACAGTGGAACTAGTAACCTTAGTACCTGCTTGAAAATTACATGCACTGTTTTCTGGGTACTCAAGTCACCCATTCTGATCAAAAGCGGTTGATCATTCCATGAATGTTGCTTAAGGCTTGAAGGATCTTGAAAGCAATCTCCTGCTTTCCCGCGAAAACCACAATTTCGCTGACCTCAGAAAACGCCAATCTTCGACCACATTTTACCGTGATCTAAAATTAAGACCTTTGAAACCATCCTAAATCATCTGGCAGTGTGTCAAAACCTTGTACCCCTGTAGTTCACATCAAAATAGCTGGTAAATGGATGTTCATCCCACTAAAAATGGTATTAATTATTAATAGGTATTGATCCATACCCATCTCATGTTGGTGGGTACCAGTGGAATTTGAGGTGGCCGACATCAATGTCCATACTGGCACCTGTTTTGCTGGGAGCATCGGGGCCCGTCCTGTCACAGAGCAGATCACGGTGAAAAAAACCGTCGTCGACCCGAGATGACCCGAGAGATGAAGCGCCTAATCTGAAAGCCGATGTGCTCACCTGACATCCGCTGATTCTCGCCTTGCAAACATCGGGCAGAAATAGAAAATATAGTATGCACCCTCTGGTAAACTAACATAGCTATTGAAAATCACCATTTTTAATGGGAAAATCCACTATTAATGGTCATTTTCAATAGCTATGTTAAATTACCAGAGGGCAAATTTTACCATCTTGATTCTTGATCCATCTTGGATATGGTATGATATTAGGTAATTCTGCAGTGAATGGTGGGCTTGAGGATCTGGTGGTGGATTGTGCCAAGCTCACATGCGGTGTCCCAACCACGCCTTTGTCTGCATAACCATTTTTCTTTTTGGAGGCGGCTTTCGCCTCCTTCTTCTTGGGGTCGGGTCTCCTCAGAAAGATATGGCAAGTGCATCTGGCGCCAGTTTATGCAATGTGCCAAGTCAGGCCTTCCCATCGGAAGCAGCACAGGCAGCCTGAGATGGCAAGATGAGAATCGAGACTTGAAAAAAAAACTAAAAAATCTGAGCAAACCTGAGTCCTCGAGTGATAAAAATTGATAAAATAGGAGGAGAGCACAAGGCCAGTAAAAACAGCCTCCTCTCAGCAGATCTCTGAGATCCCCAGCGCAAAAACAGCACCCGCGCACCAACCCCTTCTTGACGCAGCCACTTGATGAAAAGCAGCGGAGCATCAGATCACTTCACCATGGTAATCGAAGTGAAAAACATCACTCCTTATAGATTGTCTTGATTCTGTTGTGTGTGTGCCATTACACAAACTAATCATCCATAAACAAACAAGGGAAGACGAGGGAAGCACTTTTTCAGCTGGTGCTGGTTGGCCCTGGCGTTGCTGCTAGTCGCGTGCGCGAGCGCCATCTCATCACATGCTCTTTCCTGCAGAACTTCACCTTTTCACTGGTAGATCTCCTTGCTTTGGACCTGCGCCCAGCGTGAGATTGAAAGCATGGATCAACCGATCAACCGATCAACCACAGTCCAAAGTCCAAATCCCATGAAAAAACACAGCTCGGGACAGCCCAGCAAGAAAATTGCAAACATTGCAAGCTAACCTTCCTGTGACGGGTCACAGCTGGAACTCGAGTTTTGCACCTTGACAATCGCTAGTTATAGGTGAGCTTGCTGTAGCTCCTGCATTCTGAGGGCTCAGTTTTCTCAGTGTTGGGCCAATGTTTAAAGGAGCGAAAATCCATCAAAAAAAACTCAAACTTGCCGGATTCATACCGATTCCATGTATGTTTCAATCTCATCGAACTTCTCTCACAGTGCCATGAGTGCCATGTGATTCCCATCCCTGGATCCTCGTCTCTTGTGCTGACAGGATCTGGCGCAATGACAGGAGTCGGTCTCAACGGCCTCGACGCAAACTGCTGCAGCCTTTTTGGGCTGCATAATAAATACTATGTGAATTTTACATAAGTTTTTTTAAAGTCATTAAGCCATATTAAGCCATATTAAGCCATCCCCAGCTTGACAAGTGTCAAGGTCTTCACCGAGGCCATGGCTGATAGTCAGACGAAGGCCTCGCTCCGGAGAGTTTCCATTCCGTTCCAACGACATGGGTTATGGATGGTTATGGATGGTTCTGGATGGTTGTGGGTTATGCACCCATCATCATTCTGACTATCTTCTGCAGCATGCCATAAGATATCAATAGAATTCAATAGATATCAGACTGCATTCCGAATTTCATTGAAATTCACTAGGGCCAGCCAGCTTTTGGCAGATTTTAGGAGTGCCTACGGCTGCCGAGTTGGGCATTGGAAAAGCACAATTCATCATCCAACTCGCAACAGATCAGCGAGATCAGCCTGGCAGTGAAGACATCCACAGAGCTGACCTGCCATCACGATAAATGGGTTGTACAAACAATGCCGAAATGGTAGGCTTCTTACGGTTTATCTATGTTTATCTATGTTTATCATTGGTTCTACCCTACTACCATGTACTAAAAAAAGCACAATGCCGCATGACACATTTCTTTGAGGACTCATGAATCTGTTACCCATGGTCATCACGATGGAACATATCGGGCTAGGCTTTTTTGGACGAGCATATCCTACCCAAGTGGAAGTCAGTCCAGCGACAAGTGCACTTTGAAACACCCTCCATTCACCCAATCTGCGACACACTCCAACCTGACTTTGAGAGTCACCCTTGACCAACATCTCGCACTGTGCGCAGGGGACGCAGGAGGCAGATCAACACTGGCGTGACTGGATTGCTGTACGAGTACATGCAAGCAGCTGTTGCTCAAAGTCTTGCTGACATATCAATACAAAATGAGTAGATCCAAATCAGAACCACTGGCTTTGCAGAGTTTGCACATGCCCTTTGTCACCCAACAACTCTGGAATTCCACAATATCAACCAACTCACCGACTGACCAACAAATACATTTCATACGTCCCGACCTGGCCTGCAGGGTGTTGAAAAAGAAGATGGACACTGAATCCATGAAGAACTTCGATCGAGAAGTGTTATGGTCCCCTTCGACCATGATGAAGTTCTGTCAACAGGTGCCACATCTGATCATGACAAACGATTCGAGCAAAACCAGTTTCCAAAGGCCCTTCCCCAAAACTCGCAATCTGCCCGATTTGCCCATCTTGAGATTCATGTTTGTCTGACCATTTTGGGAAAACCCCACAAATCCATACAAATCCCACGCTTTCTGATCACTTTCCCTATCAAAGTCTAAGTTGCCATTTGGGGGGCCATTTCATGCCATGTTTGTCCCTGAGGAAACCCATTGACAGTAGGTGTTCCGCGCCTTGTCACCAGCATACGCAGCGTGGAGCTCCTTCGCGTGGTGCGGCTGGATGAAGTGGTCGTTGTACCTGGCGAACTTCAACGACGACAACGACGACAACGACGACAACGACGACAACGACGTATGGCCCGACGTTGCCCGACGTTGCCGTGGTCAAGTTACATAGTCATGGGTTATGGTCCGTCATCATGAACGGGACTCCTTATCATGGATACATCATTGGTATATCTTGAGGATTCGTGAGGATTCTTGAGGTATATCCATTAATTAATCATCCTTTATCCCTATGTGAATGGAGGGATGATAATCATACCGTACCCTTTCGCGGGAAAACACCCCATGTTTCAACCATGACACATCGTATTCTCGTAAGTACTGGTAGGCATGAAGTTCTGATGAATAGGGGCAGTCACTCGCAGTCACAATGGCAGCAAAGCAGAAAACACGAAACACGTGTGGTTGTATTCAATGTTTTGGATGGTTTGGATAAGCAGGGCCTTTACACAGCTCAGTTCCGAACATCATGGCGATTCAGCCAACCCAAACCAAGGATAGCCAAGGTGACCCACCCAACAAACGCTTATTTGCCATGATTTGCCATCTGTTCTTGGGGCATTCCCCTGACAGCGTTCAAACAGGTCAGTCAGGCGCTGCAGTAAAGAGA
>CAMXCT020001435.1:182500-202500 GCA_947184155.2 Cladocopium goreaui | reverse complement strand
GTATCCAAATGTGCAGTTCAAATACATTTGGATCATTTAGCCATATGTAGCCATCATTTGGGGTTGAACAGTTCGAATTACAGTAGATAGCATTCCATCATATTCCATCCGCGTTCTCGGATGAGGCAATACAGCTGCAACCAGCCGCAAAAAGCCTGTGGCTCGATCCCAATGTCAAACTCCGCTTAAGGAATATCCGAAAAAATGACGAAAATCTAGGTAGAAAATGAGTGCAAATGTAGCAACTTACACAGCAAGCAATTTTGTTTAAACTCCGTTGGATTCCTGTCTCGAGGAAGCGAGCAATGAAAATGAAACTATCTTGAAAATGCCAAGAGCCAGTGCCTTCTGGGCGACTGCTGAACATGTCGCAAGAAAACTGGCTTGCTGTGTGACCAAGACATGCGCAAGCTGCCAAGGCAATGCTTGGAACTGCATCGCAAACCTTGAATTAGCTTGAAACGAAAGACTGTATAGGAATTTCGGATCACTGCTCAGGCTCTGTCGCAAACCTTAATTAGGTTTGAACTAAACACTGTGAAATTTCAAACTTATCTAAGGTGGAATCTCGGCACTCTTCTTGTACTCCTCCACTCCTTTCCGGTAGTTCTCAATTCTCTGCTCTTTGGTGGGTGCATCTTGAAGCTTTACCTGAGTCTTGCGAATCTCTTTAAGGACCTCAGGGAACTGTTCCGCTTCAATGCGAGATCGGGTCACATAGTCAATCTCTCCAGGCTTGGTTGCCGCATTGGATGCGTCAATGCCCTGCATGTATCCAGGCCTCACTACTTGAAAGTCAGGACGGCCTGAACCAGTGCCCGCAAAACTAGGTGGAGCAAGGCCCACCATCAAACCTGCCACGAGAGCCAACACAAACGCGGGGATGTTGGGGCACTCACTTTCCTGCAAGTCCTGTTTGGCTTGCAGGGCCACGCGTGGCACAGCATGGTGAGCAAAGGGGGCCACAAATCCAGGATAGCCGGGTAGCAGGGCCGGGGCCACTGCCAGCAAACTGAGGGCAAGCAAACTCAAACGCACCATGGCCAACGATGCCTGAAAGGCCACGACAGTCTTCCAGTCTTTGCTTAAGCTGAAACTGAGGCGGATGAAAGCAGTCGAGCACCAAGGAAACATGCTGTAATGCATGCACATGTGTGGTAACTTGAAAGTCTTCCAGTTCTTGGGTGAAATTGGGTGACTTACCACATCTTGGGAAGGATGCTGAAACACAACACTAGTCCTGCTTCATGGCAGCTGTCGCCTTCAGATCCGAGAATGGACTGTCCAAGACAAGGCCGGCGATTGAAGGGTCACCTGCCATGATCTTCACGTTTCTGTCAAAAGGGACACCAATAGGCCTTCACTGTTGCTGGTAAGGTAACAAACTTTGGTTCATCCGACACCAGAGACCAGCCATGTAAAATCTGAAGAGCAAAAGCAAAGCTTAGAGCACTGTACTGAGCAATGTCTGGGGATATGAATGGATATGATATGAGCTTTATATAGGACAAAAGATACAAAAGGATGCATCCATTCCCCACTGGCTTCCATGAAATCCATTGAAATGCTATCAGCACAGGCCAGTGCTGACGGTCTGCATGCAGCAGGGCCGTAGAGGCACCCATGGAGCGACCCCAGAGACCTCAATTGAGCAATGTCCATCCTCTGATAGAAACTCATCGGGAAACAATAGCTGGAATGTCACAACTGTATACAATTGTGACACACACACACTTGCTCACACCATGGGACTCCTTTAGTCACCTCTACGGGGCAACCTCCTTTAAATATCTTAAGCGCAGCAAGGAGATGAAAAATAACGCTGGGTTCTGCCAAATTCTCACGATCCGTGCTCGAGTGTCTCACACCACAGAAAGTTGAGAATTCCCTGCACCGATTCAGAACCACCGAGAACTCCACCGATGCATGTCACCCGATTGGATTCTCGAAGATGGTCCACAACAACTGCCAGGTCATCTCTTTCGTAGTAGCCGAGGCTCAAGTACCTGTGCAAATCTGTCGACCAAATCCAACAAGATCCACTGATTTTGTGCAGGCGCACTCTCCATCTGAGAGACCAGACCCGGCGAAATCGAGGCAGAAGACCTTGGACGATGTTCATCCATGAAGATATGATAAGATATGGGGGCTACCATGGGCTACCCAGGTGATCCCATGTGAGCGCTCATCCAGATATCCAGATTCGCACGCACGGTTAGCATCTGCCCTGGGTGTTTCGAGCCGTGATGTTGAAGGGTAGGAGCACAGGCAAGGTGCTTACGGCCTGGTTCATCACTGGAGCAAAACAAAAACATCTACCCGCAATGAGGCAAAATGACCCACTGATCTCTGGAAGAGACCCAAAATTTGCATCTTACAATGTTTGGTCTGTAATGGTTTGAAATCCTATTCTTTATGATGTTTCCAATGTTTCCTTATAAAGAAAACCGATGACCTCCAAGCGACTGCTGCAGTTGCCGTGCAGGTAGACGACACAGGGAAGCCGCTCGGCCGGTCGTTCCCTAGGGTCCGGCACCCATCGGATCCCATCGGTGCCAGACCAGGCTCCCAAAATGTGAATGGGGAAACTGATGATAAGCAATAGAGTTCTGGTTTGAGACAACATGTTTTTCAAGGATAACTGAGGGCGTACGCAGCAATCGGCTCAAAGTGGCTGCACCTGATCCCATTTGATCCCAGGCGATAAAAACACCACCCAGGCAAGACTGAGTGCAGCACACGATCGTAAGACCTCTGGGATTCTTCAAGGAAAGATCCGTTCGCTGATAGGTGCGATTCCTCAGCCCAAAAGAAAGGTGGGAAAACCATGAAAAAAGCGAAACATGTTTCGCGCTAAAACTGAGAATCGCACTCGATGCTGAAAACTGGGGGCCCCAAATCCTGGGAGCTCAATTTTTTGCCACGGAACTGTGTCTGTCGGAAAATCCAACTGGCCACTGCCAACTGCTTTCTGATTTGCGCCTTGATCTCATAATGATCACGTGGTGGTCTGATCACCGCTTTCCAAAGTTCTGTGTATTGCCTTGAAGCCACCAATGTCACAACGATCATTGTGATACTGTGAAAAAAGCTAACCTTCACGAAACCTGAGCAGCACTAGAAACAGATAGTATTGTGATGGCTGGATATTCGGCCTTTCCCAACATAGACTTCTTTTTGGGTCCTAAATTCGTTTACTGCAGGAAAGAACAGAAGGCAAAAACACAAAACCATCCACAACCATCACCACGACCACCAACAAAAACAAGCAACCCCAGCACAGCCACAGTCAGAAAAACAGCTAGAACCACAACAGCTGCTGCTGGACGGTTTTGACTCTGCATCTTTCTCAACTATTAACCCTTTATTGTCTTTGGGCAGAGAGACTCGTAGAGTTTCCCAAAGAAACTCATTTCTCATGGCATGCTGTGGCGACATGGAGAACAGCAAGAGAGAGTAGCCGTTGTTTGTGTTGGTTGCTCAACATTTTTTTGTCACCATAGAGTCATAGACAGAAGGTCCAAGTCGGGTGGTTGCTCCATGTTGTCCTGCCCTGGCATGCGTTTGTTGAGGTGTGATTTTAGATGCTACGAACTGGGCTCCAAAAAAAAATATATATATATACATATATGTGTGCTTTTGACGTACAGTTTGTTTTGCTGTCAAGATCCTGCTGCAGGTGAGAAATGCGGAGTCCAACAGAGCAGTGCCAACAGATCGTGTTGATGAAAGGAGATTGCCAAATCAACAAAGCTCTGCCAGGATCTGTGAGGATGAGGCAAAATGCAACATGCTTTCCAAGAAAACTACATTATCTATCATTATCTATCTTGTCTACTGTATAACTATATATAATATACATGTTCCCTAGCATCTTTATGGAAAAGAAATGGCAATGATAATTCTCTGCAGCCATCGTTTTCCGCACTTTGCAAGTGGTGCATCCAAGGAATCCAAGGCTTTCACCCCAGCTGAAGACGACATTGGTCTTCTAACGCAAACATTGGCCTCTTTGGACTGTCAATGTTGCTCCTATTTCATACACATACATACACTATCATATTTCTATATATACATATATACACTATTCAATTGCCTCCAAGTATGGATGGTAGATCGGTGCCTCCCACTGGGGGACCGATTCCAGCAATGCCAAGGTGCCTCTTCTCAATTGTGGCAGTTGTGGCACTTGTAGCAGCTGCTGCATGTGCTCGGGATTGGAGGTGGTTGGGATGAGATGCAAACCCCTCTGCAGTGCCCATTTCATCAACACCTGGGCAGCCGTCAAGCCTTCCATCTCTGCTGCTTGTCGCACTACCGGGTGATCCAACAGCTTCGCTTTCGCTTCAGGACTTCCCAAGGTGCCATAGGATACCACCTCCAGGGCATACCACTGCTGACAGGATCAAGGTGTCAATTCTGATAGACATTTGATGAATCTTGATGACATATATTGACATATGTAAATTTCTGCAACTGTGGAGTCTTCAAAGACCCTGGTTGTGCCAAACAAATGCAATCCTTCCAGTGCCCTCAGAAATTGAGCAAACTTGTGACCTTTAATGAGCCACCACCAGATGTTCAGCAAAAGAACAGAAAAACTGAGTTTCCCACGGTGATGTTCCAAAGTCGGCAGTATCTCACCAGCTCCTCCTCGCGTTGTAGCAGGTGCACCTCGTGTTGCACCACATCCGGTGGCCACGTGCGCAGCAACCCACGGCCGGAGCGGCTGCCCTCGGCCTTCAGCGCGCGCAGGTCATGCCGGAGTTCTTCCAGGTGCCGTTTCAGGAAGTTGGAGACACCAATGCCACCTGGTTGGAGAATTGTGACTGGAAATATCAAAACATAGTGATATTAGGTTATTATTATATATATATACTACCGGCAAATGACTTGGGTTTGTGGGAACATACCCTGGTGTAAATCTAGGTTCCATGTCATCTGCCGGAAACTAGTGTTTTTAGTGGACCTTAGGAGGGTTCATTTTGGAATGCGGGTATGTTGTGTGCACTAGGTGACATGAGACTTTTGTTTGTCATTGTAGCCGTTCAGCGCTGCCAATTCCCTGAAAATGAACCACTGAATGTTTTAGAACTGATTGTGGACATAAATTGATGGATAGAAACTATTTTTTTGAACATATTTTGGCAAAAAAAATGCATTTTTTAAAAAAAATATATTTTCATTCCAATACCTTGAAAATGATCCACTGAATGTTTTAGAACTGATTGTGGATACAATTTATTGAAAGAAAACATTTTTAAAAAAAACACAAGTATTCAGCAAATATGTGCAATTTTGACATTTCAATATCTTACAAAAGCAATTTTGACATTTCTCATTTTGCATCATTTTCCCCGTTGTGGCCTCTCGTTGTGTCCCCCTCTGTGGCCCTGGAGGAGAGGACCCGCCCTGAAAGGCGAACCCGCTCGGTGGCCTCGGCTCGCTGGCGCTACCAGTCGGGGTTCCGCGGTGGAAAGGAGGAGAGGCTAAAACCCAGTCAGTTCATCCCAGTCAGTTCTAAAACATTCAGTGGATCATTTCAAAGGTATTGGAATGAAAATTTAAAAGTTTTTTTTTCAAAAAGAAAATCGAAAAAATGAAATTTTCATTTTATAAAGCTATTAAATACATTGGATGCCCCACCTCCCACGGTAAATTCCTCTTCCCATCTCCCTACCTGCCAGTTCCCACCTCCTGTGGTACATGTTTCCTCCCAACCTGCCAGTTCCGGCCTTGGAAGTCCCATTCCGGCCTTGGAAGTCCCATGTCATGTGGTAAATTCCTCTTCCCATCTCCCTACCTGCCAGTTCCCACCTCCTGTGGTACATTTTTCCTCCCAACCTGCCAGTTCCGGCCTTGGAAGTCCCATTCCGGCCTTGGAAGTCCCATGTCATGTGGTAAATTCCTCTTCCCATCTCCCTACCTGCCAGTTCCGGCCTTGGAAGTCCCATGTCATGTGGTAAATTCGTCTCCCTTGGATGTCCCATCTCCTGCGGTAAATTCCTCTTCCCGTCTCCCTACCTGCCAGTTCCCACCTTAGATGTCCCATCTCCTGTGGTAAAATTCCTCTTCCCGTCTCCCTGCCTGCCAGTTCCCACCTTGGATGTCCCATCTCCTGTGCTAAATTCCTCTTCCCATCTCCCTACCTGCCAGTTCCCACCTCCTGTGGTACATGTTTCCTCCCAACCTGCCAGTTCCGGCCTTGGAAGTCCCATTCCGGCCTTGGAAGTCCCATGTCATGTGGTAATTCCTCTTCCCATCTCCCTACCTGCCAGTTCCGGCCTTGGAAGTCCCATGTCATGTGGTAAATTCGTCTCCCTTGGATGTCCCATCTCCTGCGGTAAATTCCTCTTCCCGTCTCCCTACCTGCCAGTTCCCACCTTAGATGTCCCATCTCCTGTGGTAAAATTCCTCTTCCCGTCTCCCTGCCTGCCAGTTCCCACCTTGGATGTCCCATCTCCTGTGCTAAATTCCTCTTCCCATCTCCCTACCTGCCAGTTCCCACCTCCTGTGGTACATGTTTCCTCCCAACCTGCCAGTTCCGGCCTTGGAAGTCCCATTCCGGCCTTGGAAGTCCCATGTCATGTGGTAAATTCCTCTTCCCATCTCCCTACCTGCCAGTTCCGGCCTTGGAAGTCCCATGTCATGTGGTAAATTCGTCTCCCTTGGATGTCCCATCTCCTGCGGTAAATTCCTCTTCCCGTCTCCCTACCTGCCAGTTCCCACCTTAGATGTCCCATCTCCTGTGGTAAAATTCCTCTTCCCGTCTCCCTGCCTGCCAGTTCCCACCTTGGATGTCCCATCTCCTGTGCTAAATTCCTCTTCCCATCTCCCTACCTGCCAGTTCCCACCTCCTGTGGTACATTTTTCCTCCCAACCTGCCAGTTCCGGCCTTGGAAGTCCCATTCCGGCCTTGGAAGTCCCATGTCATGTGGTAAATTCCTCTTCCCATCTCCCTACCTGCCAGTTCCGGCTTTGGAAGTCCCATGTCATGTGGTAAATTCGTCTCCCTTGGATGTCCCATCTCCAGTTCCCACCTTAGATGTCCCATCTCCTGTGGTAAAATTCCTCTTCCCGTCTCCCTGCCTGCCACTTCCCACCTTGGATGTCCCATCTCCTGTTGTTCCCTACTTGCCAGTTCCGCCTGCCAGTTCCCATCTTGGATGTCCCACCTCCTCATCTTGGATGTCCCATCTCCTGCGGTAAATTCCTCTTCCCATCTCCCTACCTGCCAGTTCCCACCTTGGATGTCCCATCTCCTGCGGTAAAGTCCCATGTCGTGTGTAAATTGGCTCACTTGTTCCCATGTCATCTGTCAAAAAAATGGAAAAATGCCTGCCCGTTAAGCCGGCGCATAACTCCCATGTCATCTGTAAAAAAAATGGAGCAAGAAAAAGAGGGAACATGTGCTCTTTGGTTGTTTGTAAGTCCCAAGTCATCTGCACCTGGGATATTTCCAATAGCAAAAATTAGTGAACCTCCGAAGTCAAGAACTTGTCCAAGTCATCTGCCCTTTTGTCAAAAGGGTATCTTTGAGTCCTATGTCATGTGCCTTGTGAGCGGTCGTTTTTGCACTTATCCGACCCTATGTCATCTGCCCCTAGTATATATATATGTGTAAATGTATACATATATATATGTCATATTATAGCATACAAAACATGATGGGATACTGCTGTCTTGCAGGCGTCCCAGCTTTCTGGCGAAAATACAGACTTTGGATATCTTCGGATGACTTTGCAAATTCATCGTGTGTAGTTTGAGACCAAAACCTGTAGAAACAAAATGCTCAGTATCGCTCAGTGACTCACAACACCAGCTTCCCTCAATGCTGCCAGAGCCATGAAGGACTCCGCGCGACACCTCCTCCAACTGTTTGGTCGTGCTTCATCTCTGCAACTGGCTGGTGCCTCTGCAAACTTCTGCCCTCCAGGGCCCTTGGGTTTCCCTTTCACCTGTCCTGGAGAATGCAGTAAAATCACCACTTGACCCACACCATCCAGTTGTTTCAATGCTCCACGGGAAGCTTCCAAGCTTTCTTTGAAGCCCAGAGGCCAAATCTTCGTGGTGATCACCAAGTCCTTACCCACACCGTTCGCCATAGCTGCTCGACACACGCCTGCCACAGCTGATTGGCTCCAATAGCTGACAGCGGTGTCCAAGTGACGTCCGCCCATCAACAGAAACGAATGCATTGCTGGGGCAATGGTCTCCACTGGCCATAGGCGTCCAGTCCCCAAACCGATCACAGGAATTTCCAGCTGTCGACGCCAGTCGCTTCCTGACAAGATTTGTCCCAGAGTGTCTGCATTGAATCTCCATCGAACTTTCTCAATGCCCTGAAAAATCACATCCAAAAGAGTTGCATAACTTCTTTCCGTGTCCACCTTTTCAATCGCCGGCCCGGTCATCACATGATGCAGTTCATCATCGCTCATATCCAAGCGATCCAGCACGGCAGCATTGTGGAAGCGCAGCTCAACGTGCCATCTGACCCGTTCCGATGTGTTCTGCATCAAGGTGGACCAATGGTAGGTGTCCATGCCATGCAGAAGCACATCTCCTGGTTCCGCTCGCACTTGAACCCGCTGTACCCCAGACAAACTTCGAGCTCGCAACCGAGTGGGGTCACCATGGTCACCCTGCTCCGCTTTCTCCCTTCCGTAGATCATGGAACCGTAGCGATCAACAGGAACTAAAGGAATCCATGCAGTAACAGTGCTGTTTACAAAGTCATCTCGATAATGTTGAGGTCGACCCTTAAATCGATGGCGCCAGTAATCATAGTCACGGTGGCCTGCGACGTGCTGGTCTGAAACTCCCGGAACTTTTGGTGCTAACTTCATATGTGCATTCATGCGAAGAACGTGGGCATCGCCAGACATGCTCCCCAACACTGATGCAATGGGTCCACCCCTCACCTGGTGCATTTCAAAAGACTCTGGGAGCATTCCAAAAACACAGCCTGCACCAAAAGAAGCACTCATGATCAAGGGCCACAGACCCTTGATCGCATGCAGGAAATGGCCATTGTGGATCAAGTTCATGCTGCTCATATCAGTGACTCCCTTGGGTAAATGTTCCAAAGTCGTCAACGTGGAGGATTTCTCGTAGCCATAGCGCCCCACGCTCAGAGCAGCTGGGAGGCCTTCCGGTCCCAAGGCCGCTTCTAGCGCTTCCTGGGGCACCAGTTCTCGGGCCACGGCAAAGCCGTCCTGTTGGTAGGCCCGCCGCAGTTCGGCACATGGCGAAACCATGTTTGAAAGGCACAGGACAGGCACTGCTGTGTGGCTAGGTATGGTTTTGCTCAATCCATTGTTAGATCCTTACATCATCCGTGTTTTGGAGTCTCACAACACTTTGACAAGGGCGTACAGTGCCTTGCGAAAAGGTGTGCAATGCTCCCTGGTTTTGATTTCAAGTTGCAGTTTGAAATCATCAATGTGTGGAACTCGCAGAAACAAACTGCATCAAGGCCAATGTGGTTGACATCCGGGTGTAGCGTGTAGAGATAAGGTCTGTGCCATCTGTAAGCCGATTAATTATACCTTGAAATTCCTTCTTCGGTCATGACTTTGAGTGTACCAGTCAACCAAGACTTTGCAAGCGGTGGCAGAAATTCAAACACCTTTGCATCTGACCGCACTTGGGGAAACTGCAACATCTTTTTCGCGCTAATTGGTATTCATGGATTTGTCAGGCGATGCCTGGGGTCTACATTCGCTCGTATCTTCTTAGTGTGGCCACCTTCGCCTGTGAATCTGAGCTGTGATCCTGGAAGGGTCATGAAACCAGGCACATGAATACCATTCTCCCAGGATCACTCCGAGCATGCAGAAAATCAGCGCATCGGATCGGTCACACCTATGCGAGGTCTTGGATCTGAAAAAATTGTGTGCACATGCACAACTGGTTGTTCTGAATTTTATGCAATTTCGGATTTTTATGGTGCCACAACAATTGAAAATTCAATTGATGCAAAATGTGTTTTTTTAATGTATTCCATGAAATCTGTCAAGTGAATGCTGACCAACCTACAAAGTCACAACCCAACACACCTGATACATCAGAGATTGGCAGCCAAGGCTCAACTCCAGCTGCCAGGTGAATCCTTGGATCCGAACAACTTGGGACACCACAATGTTTTTGAAATTTGAATGTTTGCCCTGAAACTATTTTATGGAAGGATTCTTGTTCATCTTACCGTGGTTTGCACGTTTTGTGCCTTTTTATGATTTTGTACATTGTACAAGACTGAGGTTGATTTTGGAAGAAACCGCCACCAAACAACTTCGACATGGTGCAAGTCCATTTGATTTAGCATGATGCACGTGGAACCAGCATTGTTTTTCAAACAGAACACAACCATTTGTACTTAAGTGCCCTTTTACTTCCCTATGGTTTCCATATTATGTCCCTATTATTTCCGTGTTATTTCCCAATAATTTCCCTATTATTTCCTCAATATGTCCTTATTATTACCCAATGATTTCATTATTTCCTGATGTTTTCCCAATTGTTTCCCTATCATTTGCTAATTTGTTCTCTATTATTTCCCTGTTATTTCCCTATGAATTCCAATTATCCTATATTGCCCTAAATGTTTCCCAATTGTTTCAGCATTATTTCATAATCATTTCCGTATAATTTCATAGGCGTAGTGGATTTGGTACGGACCTCACATTCGACCCTACCGCAGCCTCACATTCGACCCTACTCCAAAAGAACCGCGCGCACCCTCACATTCGACCCTACCCTAACAAAAATACGCAACCCTTCCAGGAAAAAAACAACATTTCCCGGTTCACATTTGACCCTACCCCACCTTGCCCTGCCTCAAACCAGACATCCGTGAACCAACCCCCCTTGAACAATCACATTCATTGGTATCAAATCAACCAGCCCCCCTTGAACAATTACATTCATTGCTATCAAATCAACCAGCCCCCCTTGAACAATTACATTCATTGGTATCAAATCAACCAGCCCCCCTTGAACAATTACATTCATTGGTATCAAATCAACCAGCCCCCCTTGAACAATTACATTCATTGGTATCAAATCAACCAGCCCCCCTTGAACAATTACATTCATTGGTATCAAATCAACCAGCCCCCTTGAACAATTACATTCATTGCTATCAAATCAACCAGCCCCCCTTGAACAATTACATTCATTGGTATCAAATCAACCAGCCCCCCTTGAACAATTACATTCATTGGGTATCAAATCAACCAGCCCCCCTTGAACAATTACATTCATTGCTATCAAATCAACCAGCCCCCCTTGAACAATTACATTCATTGCTATCAAATCAACCAGCCCCCCTTGAACAATTACATTCATTGCAAATCAACCAGCCCCCCTTGAACAATTGAACAATTACATTGGTATCAAATCAACCAGCCCCCCTTGAACAATTACATTCATTGCTATCAAATCAACCAGCCCCCCTTGAACAATTACATTCATTGGTATCAAATCAACCAGCCCCCCTTGCACAATTATACTCATTGCTATCAAATCAACCAGCCCCCCTTGAACAATTACATTCATTGCTATCAAACCAACCAGCCCCCGTGAACAATTACATTCATTGCTATCAAATCAACCAGCCCCCCTTGAACAATTACATTCATTGGTATCAAATCAACCAGCCCCCCTTGCACAATTATATTCATTGGTATCAAATCAACCAGCCCCCCTTGAACAATGACATTCATTGGTATGAAATCAACCAGCCCCCCTGGAACAATTACATTCATTGCTAACAAATCAACCAGCCCCCCTTGAACAATGACATTCATTGGTATCAAATCAACCAGCCCCCCTCGAACAATTACATTCATTGGTATGAAATCCACCGGCCCCCCTTGAACAATTATATACATTCATTTGTATCATCATCATCATCATCACCATCATCACCATCATCATCATCATCGTCACTTATGGGACCGGATAACCCCACATGCCAACTTCTTCCAGAAGCAAAATACAACCAAGAAGATGGGAGGGGAAAGGCAGCAAAGGTAAAGGAGATGGTGGAAGACAGATTGTGTGAAAGAGCTGTGTGTGACAAAGTTGTATGTGACAAAGTTGTGTGTGACATCATCATCATCATCATCATCATCATCTCCATCATCATCATCATCATCATGATCATCATCATCTCCGGGACCCTCTTTTCGCAGCTAAAAACACTACTTTCTCACATTCGACCCTACCCCAAAATGGGGGTAGGGTCATATGCGAAACCATTGGGGTAGGGTCAAATGCGAGGCCCGTACCGGAATTAGTGTAGTGTAGTGTATTGTAGTGTAGTGTAGTGTACTGTACTTCAGTGTAGTGTAGTGTAGTGTGGTGTGGTGTGGTGTAGTGTAGTGTATACGTAGCGTAATTGTAGTTGCAGTTGCAGTTGTCGCTGTAGTGAAGTGCAATTTGTGTAGTGTAGTGTAGTGTAATGTTGTTTCGTGTAAATCTAGTTGTACTTGAAGTTGCAGTTGTAGTTGCACTTGTAGTTTGAGTTGTAGTTGTGTGTATATAGTGGTAGTTATAGTTGTAGCTGCATCTGTAGCTGTACGTAGTTGTTGTTGTCGTGTCGTGAACGTCCAAAAGTGATCCGAACATGTGTTGTTTTACCATTTTGACTTCGAAATTTGCTCCGCGCCTCAACGTGCACTTTTTCGACATTTCAACTTCCAAAAGTTCTCCGAACGTGAGGTGCTTGTCACATTTTGACTTCCAAACGTGCTTCGCGCCACAGCGGCGTGCAATTGTTCATATCTCATCTCCACAGATGGCTCCGCACTCGCCGCTTTAGCGAGCCTGCTTCTCGACCCTCCGAAGCCACAAAACATCGGGAAAACACAATGTTTCGCGACTTTCCTACTTGTTCGCACACCTTGATCTTCTCTCTTCTGACTCTTTCTCTTCTCTGATCTTCTTTCTTCTTTTCTCTTCTCTGCCTCTTCCCACCTCTGCTTTTTCATCTGTCCATGTTGTCGATAATTTGCCTTCTATACGTCCTTCGGTTATTTCCCTGCAATTGTCCCTATGTTTTCCCTGTTATTTCCGTATTATCTCCGAATTACGTCCCTATTATTTCCCCATTCATTCCCCTATAATTTCCCAATTAATTCCCTTATTATTTCCCTATTATTTCCCCACTCATTCCAATATTATGTTCCGTGTTTTCCCATCATTTTCATATACATGCTTCCCCAATTACTTCCCTATCTTGTCCCTACTATTTCCCTATTATGTCCTTATCATTTCCTTGCAATTTACTTATACATTGTTTCCTAGTTCATTCGCCTCCCTTGAATGGAATCTATCAACTATATAAAGTCCTGCTTTAATCAAACAAATTGGGGGACTTTACAAGCCAGTCATGTTTGACTACCCAAGGGAACATGGGTTGGGTTGGATTGAAGAGGATGATACTTAGGCATCGGGGTTCAGTACTTAGGCGATCATTCCTCACTGGGGTTTTCTTTTCAGAGCGACAGGACCGCCGGAAAAACTTTAAGCCTGATAAAAAGAAGTGGAACGCCAAAGTCTTCGCTTTTTTCTTGCAGCTCAATGTTAAACTGAAACCCTCAGCGCTTTCGGTTCCTCATTGTCTTTTTCGGCTTGCTGCCAGAATGGAAAACAGGCTTGGGCAAACAGAAACGCGACCTTCACGGAAAAGTAAGAACGTGGAAAGATTGGCAAATAGAGTCATCATCTGATTTTGCCCTCCACTTTTCCCCAAGCTTGCAGCTGTTGTTATCTGTCCTGTGTAACGAATGGTTCTATACTCCCCATAGGTATACAAGATCACAAAAAGCACAAAATGCATACCATAGGAATGCGTACAATGCACCTTATTGAGAGCTATTCAGAGGATGCAAGTGTGCAAACATATTGAATGCTGGAAAAAATGCCTTACATGATGTTACACGTACATCTGCAATCATCTGCAATTGTCTGTATTGAATTGCTACTACGAAAGTGAAGTTTCACGTTTGCATCACTCTTGCCTCACCTTTGTACAGGTTTATTTTGCTTTGCACATCAAAGTCAATGCAGTCAGTTTGAATCACGATCTCTTCACTTTGCAGCATGAAATCAGAAAACTCCAACAGAGCACGCATCTTCGCGACGTTTTGTGTGGTTCTTGGGCCTCCACTTCTAAGCTGATGCTGCAGTGAAGATACTCCAATTTCTTTCCCAAGATATATCTGGAATGGAAAAAGAGACTGTCAAGTTTCAGGTCTGGAATACCTTGAAATACCTTGAGCCCAATGAAGAATCTGCAAGGATCTGAAAGGGATGTTGGAAACACATTCAGTTACCACTCTGGGGGGCCAATCCAGCAATGATATCCAACTACTTGGCTGTGAAACGTGCTGCATACATCACCCGCATCGCGGTGACTCGAATTAACAGATTCCAAAATAACAAGGCTGTAGGTTGCAAATTATTTGCCACCGAATTGATGATGACACTATCCCTGCATCTTAGAAACCCTTAGAAAGAGGAAACCATAGAAAATGCCTGGGTACCTCTCTCCCTGAAGCTTTAGAGAAATGGAACAAAACACGCCGAGAGTCTCTGGCGAGTCGTCAATGTCCAAATATTGCTTGCTCTCAAGGCCGTGCGTTAAAAGGTCGGATACTCTCGATGGAGGACATTTTAACTCTGCCAACTGCAAAGTCTGCTCTGGACACATCTTGAACTTCAGCCAGATTTCAACAGACTTTGAACGTTGCTTTCTGCAAAGCTCAGCAATAAGGACGCCTGCTGCAAGCAACGACCTGTTGTTGCTGCAACCAGCATCTCGAAGGTGATGGCATCCGCCTCCAGCCCGTCAGGAAGCTGTGAGAAGAGATGCAAGGCCTGCCTCCAGTGGCATCTGCAGGCGGCCAGAACTGTGTTGTAGGTCTTAATACTTGGTGTCGGTTCGTTGGGACGATTGAGGCTTCCTAAGACCTCAAGTGATTCTTGCCACCTGGCAGCCTTGGAACAAGCAAAGAGGATCGAGTTGTACACCAAAATGTTCACCTGCATCTGGGACAGACTTGCATCATGTAGTAGTTCAAGAGCTTGTTGCCAAAGTTCTCCCTCTGCAAAAGCACAAGCTGCTGCGTTGAAAATGACACTGTTTTCCACCACTTCCATGGAATGATAGGTCTGCAGTTCAGAGCACAAACTCAAAGCTCTCTGCCACCTCTCCATGATTTCACAAACGACAATGAGTGATCCCCACGTGATGACATCGGTTAACACACCTGATACCGCAAACTTCTGTAGAATCGAAAAGGATTTCAGCCACTCACCATTTTGCCCAAGGCCATTGATTCCAGCATTCAACACAGCCGTGGCCTCACTTCGCTCTAGATCATCCCATGCGCGTTCAATCCTCGAAACAAGCTGCTGCCACATCCCAGCCTTTTCCAGGGCAGTCATGGTGGAAGTGGAAGTAACCATTGTCGCATCCAATCTTCGAAGCAGCAAACTGCGACCAAGTTCCAGCACTTGCAGCCACCTTGGGCAACTGTTAATACAACTGTTGTAGCTTACTGCATCTGCTTGCACTGCGGCATCATGCGCCTCTGCATGTCTGAGAAATTTCAAAGCACGATACCACGGCAGGCACGACACCAGTGTGTTGAGACTGACCACGTTGTCACATATGCCCCTTGCAGTCATTTTGAGCATGAAGGAAAGCGACTTCCACCAGTTGGTGGAGCGCATGGTGGTGTTGTAGGAGATCACATCCACCTGACACAACTCTGAGGCGGACGCAAAGACAGAAACGGCGTGTCTCCAGGACTTTTCTCCCATTCCCATGGATGCCATCACAGAGTTCATCAGAATCTCATTGATCGGTTGGCTCATGATACGAGTCCTTTCCAGCAAATTCAAGGAGCTAAGCCAAGCGATTACTCGGGCGCAGCTGGTCACCACTGAGCTCAGGGTGATGACGTTAAACTGCAGGGTCTGGTTGAAGAGTCTCAACATCGTCAAGGCTTGGATCCATTTACTAACTCTGGACATTGCGCTCAGGGAAATGTTGAAGGTGATGATATCCACCTGAAAAACAGCTTTGATCCATCTGGCAAGCCCAAGAGGATCAATCCAAGATATGCAAAGCTTGCGGTTTCAATACAGTTCAAATGTGTTGCTGTTTTCAACGCGAGAATTCGACATAATTCACATCTACTGTGGTAAACCCAAAAATAATCAAAACCATCTGGGCATGATAGCCACCCATTTGTGGCGATATGTGGTGATACCATCATGGTTTGCTTTTGGGTTAATGTCAACCCCGGATTTTGCTAAACCATGGTTTATTAATGTTCGGGGGGTACTCCTCCAATGGTCATAATCTAGTACTTAAATGGTACCCTCTGGTACCCTCCCAATTAAACAGCCGTTTGGGGTTTATTAATCCAGGGTCGACATCTCTCCACGTTTTTCTGTTCCTGCCATGTCTTCACGGCTGCGAGGTCACTGGCCTCGAAGCGGCCCAAAGCAACTTGCCACGCAGCGGCCCGGCTCGCTGGAGTCGCCATGGCCGGTGCCGTTGTTTCAAACCGCTGAGCCCCACTGAGCCCTGCTGAGCCAACAGGGATGGGGATCAAACATGATCAAAGCCTGAGAGGGTGTCTGTATGTATACCCGGTAGTATACCCGGTATACCCTATTTGGAGATCAAACCAAGAAAAATATATGAAGCTATTATCAAAAATGAGATTCACCCTTCCACCAATCAAGTGCACTTCAAACTGGAGGCAGTGTTGCTGAACTGTGCTCATTCTTCCTAAAAGATGAGCCAGCTATAGTCAGGTAGCAAATCAGTTCCTACATGGTCTCAAAGCATGGGCTGTGGGCCTGGAGTTTCGGGCTGTCATCATCTCCCACACTTGAGTCCCCTCAGCATTTTTGCGCTCAAGCCTCTGTGCTATCTGTATATATGGAGATTCAAAATGGGTAGAGCGCAGCGCAGGAAATTTCCTCCGGTATGACTGGCAGTCACAAGGCACAAGCTGTCACCGGCCGAGAAAAGCGGCATGCAAGTGAGACATGATTGGAAATTTACATTTTTCAAGGACCAGAACTGTTCAGGTAATCACTGGTATTTATTTACCTTTTCATGCACCATGCATACCATGCACAGTTACAACGTCACATGACATCAGGGTCGCCAGGGTCACCAGTGGTCTCCATATCCAATCGGCTTCGTCCAGGCTCCGTGTCTCCCAGACCTGCCCGACCTTGCGCTCCTGGTTGGCGCCGACGCATGTGGCGCCGACCCATGCGACCCGTGCGCCGCGTCGTACGCCCCGTGCGCCGCGTCGTACGCCCCGTGCGCCCCGTGCGCCCTGGTGTCTCTGCTACTTGTGGCGTTGCCCACGGATGTATCGACCGTCTCGGTGTCTGCCTCCAAAGTCGTTTGACTTTCCCTGAGGTCCTTAAGCTCGTTGCAAATGCCATTCTCCAGAGATGCAATTCCCTCGCACATTGCATCCAAACGTTTATCTTGCTCCATGACGTTTCTTGAGATAGAGGCTGTCTGGAACTTCATATTGTTTGCCAGGTTATAGATTCGGTTTCCAAGGGAAACCATGGAACTCTGCAAGTGTCCTTCTTGTCTTTGCAACTGTGCTCGATGAGTGTCATGCGCATATAAAGTTCTCTCTTTCAGCTCTTTCAAATCCTTTTCCAAGGCAGCAAGGGTGAAGGTGGAAGCGGAAGTCGCTGCACTTTCAGAGCATTCATCGAGGCTTTCCAGCATCTTATTCTTTTTCTTGTGGACGGAAATCGGCCCATTGGACTCCGGCAGCAGGGGCCTGATTTCGCCCCAAGTCCAAAAACACGGTTTTGAGATCGGCTATCCCCTGATCTTCTGGGATGATGCAACATTGATATGCAAATGAAATAATCCCTGTGATGGAGAAGATTCAGATCTCAAGTGAGTTCAGAAAAAGTTCTGATTCTAAAAACACCATTGTATAAACACCTACACTCTCCACATGGGATGGCAAGTTGACAATGAGCATCGGTCACCGGTGAATTTACGTTTTGAAACAGAAAAAGAACTCGGAGTCTGAAACTGCAAAAACGAGCTTCTCAGTTGTTGGAGCTGGTGGAATAGATGCATGTGGTGAGAGCAGTGTGCTAAAAAGGCTAGCATCTTGCGTTGGCATGCCTGGCGGTGGTTCACCAAATGATTCCCATCCAACAACGCCTGTCTCAGCATCCTCCTCTCCTTTTGCATCGTCAGAGGTCTGTATAGAGGGCACAGGCTGTACCAAGCCCAACTGAGCAGCAGCCGATGGCAAATCTTGAGCAGGAACGATGGCTGGGGCCTTGGGCACTGGAACCACCACAGGCGATGCTACTGGGGACGTCGACGGCGCACTGGTGTTCTCCTTCTCCGTCACAGCCTCCGACCGCAGCTGGCCGGGGTCCGAACGGTCATCCGTTACACCTGGCAGGTTGAGAGGCGAACAGGACATGTTGGACGATGCTTGATGGTTGATGATGCTGGATCATCAAAGAATCATGTTGGATGATGTTGAAGGTCAGTACAAATTCGCTGAAGCGTCTGGCTTTGACTTTGTGTGCGTCCTGCAGCATATTTACCTGAAATTATCTCCATGGAAACTACAGCTTGTGGCTACCTCTCCAGATGTCTCAAGCTTTGCAAGAAATGTGGAGCCACTGTGGGCTGAAGAGCAACAAAATGCACTGAAATGCCTAGCAGCAGTGAGGGTGTGTGACAAAAAGGTCACAAACTGTCAATTTGGAGTAAACCATAGCAAACCCAAATCTCTAAAGCCACAAGCACCTCCCGTTCAATAAATCGACCCCAATTCTCAATCGAAAAAAGGAGGCATTCAGTGCCTAGACTTCTGGGTGCAAAATTTAAGGCTGAAGGTCAACAGCAGGCACCGTATGAGCGGCAGTCAACCCAAGCTTCACAAAGCTTCATGAAGGTTGATACCTTTGTGAGAACTTTTGATTTCTGTACCTCTGCAGTCAAGATACTTCCAATAGATTTGGGACCGAGAGCTGCAGTTTGAGATCCAGGTTCAAAACAGGTGTCTTCTCTCCACCTTGGCCCTGCTCCAGCGTTATTTGTGTCCCACTCTGCAGAAAGCGCACACCCAACATGGAGCGAAACTAATCCCAAGTGAACACACACACTTTGCGTGACGCCGCTTCGAAATATACCAACTGTGCCACTTTTTGGGGGTCAGCTTGAGCCAGAATGACACTCTTCGGCCCCCAACTATCCACGGGTCGAAAAAACAGCTCCCCTCTGGTGACTCTGCATGCCCGGTGCAGCGAGTTTTGCGACTTTGGGGTTTCACAAACATTCACCCGCAGGTCCAATGCGTCTTCAAGACGTGGACCCCAGACGGCCACATGGATCCTGTGAGTTTCTGGAGCTATCTGGGACCAGTGAGTTTGAAAACAATTAGAACAATATGTCGGAATTCAATATCCAAAAGTCTTCAGATGTTTTCAGAAGCTTCCCTGTCATGAACCCACAAACGCACTCTACGATCAATGGCAGTTGAAGTCGCGGAAGACGTGTGCTGTGTGCTTGCCTTAGCTGCCTGTCCCTGTCTCCATGCGTCCGTATCAACGTGAGGCAGGCCGTATTCAGCCTGTATGGTGAAACTGGCTGCAGGTGTTGCATCAGGTTTCACTGACTGCCCAGCTATCGCAAGACCTCAGGTGTCAAAAAACTTGGCACATCCGGACTCTTACTGACTTTCACTATCTTTCAAAAAACCCAGGCATACCTTAAGGCACAAATAATAGATTGCATTAAAGAATGGAATGCCGCACTGCCGTGAAAAATTGCGCAGCTTCCCGCAGTGCGATCCGAGGGACCTGGGATTCACTGGGACCGAATCATTCTGCAAGGGTGGCGACCATCCAGCGATGCAATCCGACTCGCTACAGCGGACCTTGGGGCAGTGATGGGCTGTGAA
>CAMXCT020001435.1:145000-177500 GCA_947184155.2 Cladocopium goreaui | reverse complement strand
GTCCTCAAAAACAGCATTTGTCTTCATCCTAGGTCCTAGGTCCTAGGTCCTAAGTGATCAATATGTTGCTGAAATAAGACAATTACATAAATATGACATGTTATATCATCTTCAAACAGTACCAGTATGTTGCAGTATGTTGGTCCTCCTGCTTCGCTTCCCCAGGCAACCCAAGCCATCGTTCGCCTGCCGCTCGAGGTCATAGGTCTTGATGGTCAAATTTCGGCCAAAGACCAGGACCAGCAACAGCCCCGCCACTCCGCCTGTATCCCAAGATGGGTCAGGACCCCACTGGCCTCTTAGAATGACACGAAGAGATCTGTCCAAAAGTTGACCACGTGGATAAAAAGTCAAAGGAGAAAACCAAATCAAGAATACAACTAGAAGTTGGTGTACTTGTTTGCTCATTGACATCAGGTTTTACAAATAAGCGCAACTTCGAGTCATAAGGGTTACTGTAGTTGACAGTCAATTTCATCCACGGTGTGTTTTCCCATTTTCCAAGGGTCGGCATAAATCCCTTTTTACCCAATTAATCAAGATAGGTTTGTCAACACCGTGTTCATAGGGTTTGGTTTCGATTTCCTAACGCAATCTTTCAATGATCTTGCTTCTCGCTAGCGAGTTCATCAGCTCCTCTTGCAACATGACAGATTGACACGTCCATTTGGTTAACATGTTGTAAAATTACTATGATTGAAATTACAACGATCTTGAAATGTCAATGTCAGTACCACCAAGAAAAAAACAAATATCTAGCATGCTTTCAAATTATTTCAGAGAAAACGTGCAAGTAAACACAGCCTGAATCCATGAACCCAAACAAAAATCACAAAAATACCAAGTGAAATGCTGATCCCATGTCCAACCAAATACTGTACACATTGGTTGGCAACGACTGATACCATTCCGTTGTCCAAGGACTCAACGAACGGATTCCCCTTCGTTCCCTACCTCCCATGTGCGCTGAATAGCTGATCTCCTCTCGAGGGTTGAAGAGGTAAAGCATCACCTTGCCCAAGCACAGCACCAAAGCCAAGAAACCCACTGTATTTGAGAAGTAAACACGGAGAAGTGGTGGTATGAGGTATGACAAGTGTGATAGCAAGTGGGTTCACAAATGTGTAATTTCTCTCTCTCTCTCTCTCTCCCTCTTCTCTATCTGGATCTAAATCATCTACAGTATGTCATGTAATTATGGACACATCATGACGTCTCCAGAAACAAATCAGCCAAAGCAAACCGATTGGCGAAAAATTATCGAGGGAAACACCCTGCAAGCCCTGGAAGCCCTTCATGCCTCAGTTAAGGCAAGAAGGAAAATGAAGATCAACCTCCCAGAGGTGCCAACCCACCATGGAACGATGCAACCCAGTGCAGTAAAATGCTCAAGATGGCAAAATGTTTCATCTTGCCCACATTGTCTGCATCATCATCATCATCATCATCATCATCATCATCATCATGAATCATCATGAATCATCATGAATCATCATGAATCATCATGAATCATCATCATCATCATCATCATCATCATCATCATCATCATCATCATGAATCATCATGAATCATCATGAATCATCACCATCACCACCACTACCACACTATGACCAGGTTGCTGCGCCGCAGCTGATGGCCTGTATGGAGCTGACTTTCGCTCCCAATTCAGCAGCACATCTCCCAGCTGCATGCCCAGCAGGGCGTAGGCACCACCGGACATACCCACGACCTGGGTCCCAACTTGGGCAAACTCACCAAAATTTTGGGGAAACATGACGAAAAATGTGGAATGATACGGCGTTTCTTTGCGTTTTATTTCATCTTCACTTTCGGCAGACTATCACGAAAAGATCGAATCTCAGTAGATAATCAAAGTTAAGAGATAAGTTATGCTAAAATTATCTAAAATGATCTGAAATGATGGAATCTGATGGAATCTGATGGAATCTGATGGAATCCACGTCGAATGCCAGGATCACTGATCCAGTGAGTGCACCCCGGCTAAGATCTCGGCTCGGGCATGGCTGTCGAAAACGCACACGCAGCCAGCACCACCTTCAAAGAAAATCTACAGGAAATATCACGAAACCATGGTTTCACATCCTTAACAGCTTTAACATCATTAACATCCAATATGGGGGGTTAACATCTGATGGGTGGGGGTCCAAGAAGCTTTCCAAACACCGCATCTTTCCGGTGGAGTCTCTCCCCGGCCTAGAACACCAATCTCGAACATCCAGAGCAGCCGAAGTGTGCCATGGAAGCCCTGAGCAGCCAATCTGTGGCATTGACCCACGACTACGATGATTTTTAGCAGGCATTAAAAATTGACAAACCAAAAAAACACCAATGGTAACATAGGCTTTTGTGTATCAACTTACAGTACATTTCCTTTAAAAAATCGTCCCATGTTCTAGACGCAGGCACCTCTAGGTTGATGCCACACATTGCCAACAGGAGAACCTGGGCATCACAAAACGACGAAAACAAGTGCAACGATTACCCACTATTTTCACAGGACTACGTAAGTTTGTTCCTTCCTTAATCCACGCGAGTTTCATAATGAATCTTCACTCATTCAAGGGCACAGTTTTCTGGGGCCGAATCCAAGCATGTGTCAGTGTTTCAATGGCAGCAGCTAGATTCGCATTCCAGATATCTTGCGCGCATCCCTTCAACTGCCACCAGTGACTACTAGACAGAATGCCCCAAAACCGCACACGTTTTTGCAAAGTGGTTGGGTTGCTAAGTTTGGCACATTCCCGAGCATGTGCGTGAAGGAGCTGTGGGTGAACTGATACGTCAGCCTTGGGCCGTGAACCGCAGACTCGGATCCTTCCCTTGTTTACAGGCCACTACCCTAGGGATTACAGAATCCTCACATGAGCGGCGTCGAAAACCGGGTAGCGATTTGGTTCTAATCCTTATAAGCTTTCGCGACGGCTTTCGCGGTTCTTTCGCGCGCACAGTTCTGGCTTTCGCGGCGACATGTATTTCGTAATATCTTTCGCGGTTGCTTTCGCGGAAAATTGCCCGTAAATGATGGTGCACATGTATATTTAAATGTGCTTCTACTATCTACCTGCTTTCGCCACTGCTTTCGCGGCTCGACCTTGACGCACTCCTTTCGCGGAGCTTTCGCGCGGCTTTCGCGCGTGAAGGTTTGGCTTTTGCGGGGGGTTCCCCACATGAACCCGAATACTAAATCCCTTCATGGAGGTTTTTGATGCTGCTCACATCGGCATCAATATGTCATATGTCATATACATACAACGTAGAGTATATACACATATAATATACAATGTGTGTATAATATATATATATATATTGATATATTAACTATATTATAGTGTATTGATGATTAATTCTAATATATTAATATACAGTGATCGCCAAGTATTTCACACAGCCACGTCTGACACCATCTTGCCAGAGAACGCACGCCAGAGCTGAAACCTGAAGTCCTTCGGCGTGCCATGGGTGTTTTCTGCAGCGATCTCAAGCTCTGCCCCTCCAATATGTCGTACTGTCTTACCATATCTTATCAATATCGAACCCGATGTAAGGAAAATCACAAAGAGTCACAAAGCCTCCATGTGAAAGATTCCGTGTTTTTCTTTCGTGAGCTTGTTCAACAGTTGTCAACAATCACACACAACAAAGAAAGGTCCTGGCAGGAGCCTTCGCTCTGCACATTGGTGAGGGCCAAGTCAGTTTGACCAGGAAACCAAGTTTCCAAGCCCGCCAAGCTCTTACCAGATGTGGCAGAAAGCCTTGGAAAAATGACGGTCATCTGACTGTGTAGATCCAGGGGGGAACCCAAGTCGACGATCAAAGAAGTGCAGAGCTTTGTTGGGCCAAGAGCGTCGCACTCAGCGTTCCCAATGTGTTCCCAGTGTTCTCGGTGCAACCGAGTCTCAATATGTACGACATCAAGATCAGTGTACACCTTGAATCACGAGAACACCCGGTCCAGTTGCTGTATGTCCTCTTTTAGATGCTGAAGAACCAACATTTCAGCAAGATTCCACAGCTGCAGCTGAGATGCTGGATCAAGGTAAAGGTTGGAAAGGATTGCATCACAAAGAACTCGGTATCCTGGTGGTTCACCAACTCTGCAAAACAACGGTTCACCAACTCTGCAAAACAACTGCAGGTCAAAACAAAATCATCCAACAGCAAAATCAAATGGGTTTGTCTGGATGAATCCTATTTTCAGACAAACCGAAATGTTGCAAACCTCCTATCTCAAGTCAATCCAACTTCCGGGTCAAAGCCGCCTCTTCGTAGACCCTCTCTTCGATCATTTCTTCCAGGCTTTCGTGTTCATCTTCCTGCACCTGCCATGAGTTGACTAGATGAAACAATCTCAGAGGTGGAAAATGCCAAACCAGATCTTAAATAAAGACTGATTTCACAATATGATATATATAATATGATATATATATAATATATAACACAACTATAGTATTCTCTTTGTATATTTGTGTGCATAGATAGAGATATGGAGTGGCTTTGGATGAGAATTCAGCGCACAGGTCTTGTGACCGCACATGGTCTTGAATTGGGATCTGCAGTTCTGACTCGCATAAGTAGGAACAAAGACCTGCACATGGTATCTGGTACAAAGCTTTATATTCTGTAGGGGCTTCAGATATTCATCAATTCCTCCCAATATGGTTAAGTTTTCACGAACAACGAGTTAGAGCGCCATGTGATTACTACCATGGCTGGTTCATCCACATTTCCCATGGACTTCCCAAGTCGAACTCAACAGCTTTGCCCAGCTTTGCCCAGGCACAGTCCGCCCGTGCAGATAGAGTTGCCTTAGAACACGCCGAAGTCATGTTGCTCCAGTGTCACTGCACTGTATCGTGATTGTAATTAATTGTGTATGCAAAAGAAACCAAGCTTTAAAAACTTACAGTTTGATGTCCTCATAGATCTCATCTATTCTCATCTCATTCGCCACCAATGCTACCCTGGTACATCTGCTGCGCTGGCGTTACATCGGTGTTGTCCTGTGCTGGTCAAGTTTTGCTCTGAGACAAATATGGGGCCAGCTGAAAAGGCTCACACAAACCATGTTCAAAACTTTACATAAACTATGTTGGATTTTTTAGATGATGTTAACGTTGGTTAACGTTTTTGAATGTTTCCCCGGCCAGGTGAAGGCCTCTAGATTTTCACAACTCGATGTGCCGCACGGCTCCCTCAACTCGCACGAGTTAGCTTCCTCCTGTGCCAGGCTCCGAAACGCCCAGTGGGCATGTCTTCGCCTGGACCTGAACTCCATATCGCCATTCTAAGAATGGACCTGAACATATGTCAGATAAAATGCCAGACAGATCCAGACAGAATGTCAGAATAGATGCCAGATAGAATGCCAGAATGAATGCCTGAATAGATGCCAAATAGAATGTCAGAATAGATGCCAGATAGAATGCCAGAAAGAACGGATAGAATGTCAGAACATATGTATATAAACTGAATATGTCATAAGTAATTTGCATTATTTACTTCCAGATGATACAGTACTATGTCAGAATAGTGTGTCAGGGTGGGGATCACTCGAAGTAAGGTAGTAGTTTATGTAGTTTGAATTATGTTTGGGATTGTTTGGGTAATGATTTTGATACCTCCTGGATTCTCCTTTTCTTGAGGTTTCTTCAGATCCAGCCGGGGTGACTAGGCGCCTTTCTTTTTGGACGCTTGATGGGTGGACCACCCCAACCCATTCCTTTCAGCCTGGCCAAAGGATGGGCAGCAATCCACACACTGTCTTCGCAGAAGTAAACCCCAAGAGCGATTTATAAACATAATAAACTACCAGTCGGGTATGGCTTCTATCGCCCATTTCAAGCAATTTTGGGGCTGATCTGAGCTGAAGCCGTCTGGGACACGGTTGAAGCTCAACGCCGTTAACTCGTGTCAGGCTTCACTGTCTCTCGGTGGCATTGCGATAATCTGCCACCCTGTCGGATACTTCAAATGGGCTCTGAGCAAGTTGAGCTTTGGGGAGAAATGTCAAGAAATATCTATTCAGTGAAATCCAAGTTGTCAGTGTGATATCAAGAGATATATATATATATATGAAGTGGATACTAGCTCTTCCAAACCCTTCAAATCAATGCAAATCGTTTCATTCCCTCAAGCTTCGGACTGCGTTCGGCTCACCGGCGGTTCCTCGGGTGCTGAAAAGCGACAGGGCTTCGGTTGAGAATTCTCTGAGGTGCCGACGCGTATCCGGCGTCCCTTCGGATCCTTGACCTTGGTGACAAGGCCAACGTCCACATCGAAAGAATTTCAACCCTAACAGCCTGATGAGTCTACCTGCTGTGTGTATACTATAATATAATAATATATATATATATTCTTCAAATCCATCCAAAGCAACTGAGGAGTTGCTTGGTCGAGTAGATGATTTCAGCTGAGAAACCACTTGAAACTTGTCTCTTCGCGCCTGCCTTTTGCTCTCCAAGGCCTGTCACATTGGGGTGATGGTAAGCAATGGCAACTCAGAACCTGCTGACAAAAAGCGCCAAAAGGCCAGGGATGTTTCCGGAAATGTCCTGCGATCAAATGTCGCACAGTTGTGCGGCATGGCGGAGACAGCTCAGACAGCGAAACATGGACTGATTGGACTGAGAGATTGAAGAGCCTTATATCCCAAACAGAAACAGACTCTCTCTCTAGATTAGATTGTCTAAAGACCATCCAAAATCAGGGATACAAGTTTGATATGTTAATATGGTGAACAGATTAAAATGGTAATAGGCCCCTTCCAAACCCGCAAACCTCGCGCCACGGAAATCGGCCAGCTGTTTTTGCGGCCTTGCCAAGCACCGCAGCCTCGCCATCGCGACGTTTCACCCCCTGCAGTTCATGCTCCTCCTGAAGGGTCTGAAGCGTCAGAGTTCCGGATGTCGAATTGATGGGCTGCCAGGCTTGGGTTTCCGAAAATATGTTGCTGGATGAAACACTTCGAACACATGAAACAACCTGGCAGTCTGGTATTACACATGTTTCCGAGCTTGTAATCTTGCTAAGTGACTTCAAAGTGTTGAACCTTCAAAGGATTTGACTGAATTTCTCAGCCTCTCCTTGTGGTGCAAGCGCAACGAGCCAAACCAGTCACTGAAAAAGTCTGCCAATCCTTCTTTCGCACTGGCTGAGACCTCTCAAGGGCACGCCACTGCTGCCCCACATCACTTCTTGAACTGATATCACAGAATATCACAGAATATCACAGAATGTCATAGATTGTCAAGAACAGGTTCTTGTTCTTCATAGAAATCCAATGTCAGTTTCTACCTGCTTCAAGCGCCCCGGTTGCGAGTCGGTCACCTCAGGTGGTCAGGTCACAGCTATCTCTGGGGAGGATTTATGAGGCCCTCCCATACTGTAGAAATCTATAAAATAAAAGTGGACATATTACAGCCTTATTATGGCATCCCATTCTGAATAATTAATCATAATCATATTGTATTATTGTTGGGTCTTCAAAGTGCATAGTTCATAAATCGAGTTATCCAAAAATCACCTAGCTGGTTTTGGACCTGTCCCATGGCACATCAGGAGCTGCTGGAGTTGCTGACCACTTGAACGAAATCATCACTGGGCCTCACGCGGCTTCTAGAGGTGGCAGTTCGCCTTCTTCAAGTCCTGACAACTGCTCCAGGTGAATCACACGGTGCAATACCTTTCAACGTCTTGGCAGACGAGAAGACATCTCAAAGTTGCAGGACCATGTTTCCAGCTTGCGGAAGTGTGCATGAGCGCTGTCTTCAACAGTAGAAATGGCTTCAACATGAGTATCAAAAGAGACAGCCAAAACACCAGCCTAGTGGCATCTCAATCTCAATTCTCCGCCATGTCATGCTTTACATTATTTTCAATTGGGAGTAACGAGTTTTTTGAAATACGCCAGCTGATGGCCTTGAACCGCTGCGAGCTCGTGAGGCTCATCTGGCGTCGGTGACTTGGACATAGAATCTGAAAGAGTCTGTTGAATCAATTGTTGAATCAATTGTTGATATCATACGGATTCAATTGATACAATTGTATAATAGTTGAATCATGTTGTATCAATTGTTCAATTGTTGAATCAATTAGTTCAATCACTCTGAATCGATTGATTCGAATCGCAGCGACAGGTCGACAGGTCCATGCAGGCTGTGGGAAGTTGTGGCCCTCAGCTGGGAACTCTGAAAAAATGGGTTCCCGTCCTTGTAGCGCTGAAGCGCCGGGGTCATCGTTCCTGCCATCTGAGTTCAGTACATCAAAGGTGCCGGAGATCACCACTCCATGGGGTTCAAAGAATTTCTTGGACGACTGGACACTAACAAATCGATACAAATCGCCCGAAGTCTGTATGCAAACAGGACATGAGGTGACTATGCAGCCGCTCTGCCTTCTTGTGGAAGTTGGAGGTGGGCGCAACCCATTGCTCTCTGCCATCTTCGATCATTGGGCTGGCTTTTTGCTAGCCGCAAGCGTCGATGTGGCACCAGGATTGGGGGATATTGGGGGTGAGGCTTAGTCAAGTGGGTAATTAAAAATGTTCAATGCCAGTTTTGCTGCCAGCTCTTTTGCCCAGAAATGTTGAAAAAACATCGTGCTCTGGTGATTCTGCCCAGGCCTTGAGGACTCTACAGCCTCGATCTGAGCGTCCTTGCTCGCTGACATCAAGGATAACATGATAAACAACTTGGCCCAACCATCGCTTGTCCCCCAAACAAAAAACTAAAAATCCACCATTCTTCTGGAAGTTGTGCATCGCAGTATGACATGACATGGGGATCTCAGGGGTCACTACGACATGACATGACAAAAGAAGAACATGTCGTAACGGCGGCAACGGCGGCAACGGCAACGGAACTTTCACCTCTGCCACACGCCTTCGCCCATCTGCAATGCTGGCCGAGATTGGAGGAAACAATGTCCCTCTGTGACATGTCAAATGACAAGTGTTGTCATTGTAATATGCTATATGGTTGCTTTTCAATAAAACAAAACCATCTCGTTTTGCCTCAGAAATGTCCTCCAAAGTTTTCTTCCAATAGTTTCATAGTATTTCATAGTACAGTAAAGGTCTGGAGATTGGAACAATGGCACTGTCTCCTTTCGGAGTTCTTCCCTCAACGTCGCCCAGGGCTGACTCGAACGGCCCGGCTCTGTGGCCCCCCCCCACTGGTCACGACGGCCGCACCCCTGTGATATGGCGGAAGCCGTGTCAGTCACCATGGGCATCATTGAAAAAAATAGTGTATCTCCAAATCATTTCACCATGGGCCCAGGGCCCGATCCATGATATCTCAAATAGTGTATGTTACAAAAGTGTATCTAATCACTGTGTCGATTGGTCTCAACCAAAGACCTTGGCATCCACCACCTTGGGGTTCTGGGACAATGTGCAAACGAGCATAGCTCGCCGTTGGCAGAGCCTGTTGCTGCAAATTGAATGTCTTATTAGTTAGCTTCATTTTGACGTACACAACTACACCACCATGGTAGCCGCAGCAAATGGCTGAGTCTGGAAGTTGCTCGGCCCTTTGAGAAGCAACAGTAATTACTCACACGCAAAATCCAAGAAAATATTTGAACTCCAACAGGCTAAGCCAGGCCAACCTACTGCGCTCTTTTGTAGAACTTTGCGCCAACCCATGGGAATGTCAGCATTCTCCATAGCGTTCACGTGCAAACGGCTCCAAACGGCTCCAGACCTTCCCATAGCTTGCCACAGCTCGTGCGCGCGATTCCTCTTTGGCTTGTTACCATGAGGATGTCCACAAAACTTCTGCTTGGTGTAGACAGGTGTAGATAGGCAAAGCGGGCTCAGTGGACTAGCCGGGAAGGCATCACAGAAACTAGTCCATTGGTGGATGCATGTTGGCATGGTATCTCAAAACATATTCAAAACAATGATCAAAGCTACCATCACTATCCATCACTCAAGATTCTTCGCTTCACCCTTCTCACTCCACAGGCTACGATGTTTTACCGCATGCCGCGCAGCTGTTCATGACTACAAAAAGTAGTCTGGCACCAGCTTTCTGGAAGGCACGCCCCTTGCGTCTGCTGGGGCTGCCTGGCACCAAGGTGTTGCAAGGGGTGACGTCTTTTAGACCCAAACGCTGACAGCAACATCACTGTGAATATGGGTCAATAATAATAATAATAACAATAATAATAATAACAATGATGATGATTATTATTATTATCATTATTATTATGATAATAATATATAATGCATGATACATCATAATGCATAATACATTATACATACGTATATAATACATAATACAATTATACATAGTACATAATGCATAATAGCAGTGAAAATGCAAAAAAAAAAACACTGCGCCTTTGAATTTCGACCCGTTTCAGCGTCTACCTGCCAACACGGAAAAAGATGCCACACGGATGCCTCGAAGATTCTGAAGGACTGCTTCAGATTCTCGTCAAACTCTAGGATTGCCGCAACATTTCCACACCTGGGGAAACCAAAACCAGCCGAGACATTGCTGAAGGCAAGGAAACAAATCATTCCAAAAAGAAATTTGTTTTGGCTAGATTTCTTGGACTTCAAATTCAGGCCGGTACCGATAGCAGTAGTTTGGCGCGGACCACACAGTGACAAGAGCCTGCACTTTGCACCACTGTCGGTGCTCATGGCAGTTGTTGACTAGAAAAGTTCTCTGCCTCGTTGAACATCGTCTTGTAGCCTTCCATCACCAGCTGATGTGCCCGTCCAATGAGGTCGATGCCATTGGTGTGGTTGAATCTCAGTCACAGCCCCGCTTTCCAGAACTCATGGGGACCAGTGATTGCACCAGTATTAGACACCCAATCTCCCGCAACAAAAGTGACCCGGAAAAAAGTTGAAGACCAAGCCTGGATAGTTGGATACGTTCCAATGGTCACTTGCCGAAACGGGGAATTGTATGTAGATCATGAATGATAATGATGATAATGACATTATCATACATTATCAAAAAAAATTGGCTCAGCTGCTCCAACCTTCACAGTCTCCACCAGTGGACCAGCTCCATGACCAGCCCACAGCCCCTAAGGACTGGACCCCTTGACTACATCGCCACCAAACAGGTAGCCGGCACCTCGAGGAGAAAGACCCCAGCCTTCAAGGTCCTGGCCACGGCTGGCCACGAGATGTCCGGCTTGACCCGGGAATGGCTGTTTTCGAAATGAAAATCTTATAGATAAACTCTCTGAAAAACCCTCTGAAAGATAGATTGTTTGAATTTGTTTGATAGTTTTAAGTCATCTCATAGTATTAGTATCTTATAATCATCATTAATCATCTGAAATGAACTCAAGGCATTCACTATTTTGGGGTCAATGATTATGTTCCATGCTATGCTCACTGATATGCCATGCTATGCCCACTTTGGCCCAAGTCCTCTGGATCAGACCACATCAGGTCGCACATGGCACCCTCGTGCGGCACCTCCGAAGCAGCATTTGCTGCGATTGAATTCATGGCAACTGCTTGGTTGAAGTAATGGAACTTCTCCTCCAAGCAATTTGTCATATCTAATTCCATCTAGTTCCGTAGCGCGGCTGAGCCCTTGTCTTTGTGTGAGTAGATGTGAGTTGCCATTGCATGAGTTAGCCTACGCAGTAATCTACGAGGGGTGCTGACGCGACCCTGCGCGGTGTAAGCATTTGCCTACGCAGCCATGACTCCTGTCTTCTACTGTTTGTAAACAGGCGTCCACGTAAAGGCTACACGGTGTAGGGTAAAATGAGCCTGTCATTAGCCTAGCTATGTCTTGTGGAGTTCCCTGTTGATCCCTTTCCCAACATAATTCATATACAGAAAAGAATCGCTGCTCAGTTGGATTCAGTGGTTTCGTGTCAAAACTCTTGCATCTCATGCAATTGCTGTACGGCGCCTCCTGTTTTCGATCAATACTGCGGACGTCGTCCAGAGTGTTGATGGCAGGTGATAGCCCGCCGTGGACGCAAAAGATGCGATCCTGGCAGGACAGGTCTTATGATTCTTATGGGTCAAAAGTCAAAGGAGCACACTGTGTTTTGGTTGGCAGGCTCCAATGAAGCTCCAACCTCTATCAGTGCCGCCAAGGCTAGGTAGTCAAAGACCTCTGTGCAATATCTCCACCTCACAAGATTCACAAGTAGCTTCTGCATTTTTGGAGGTTTTGGATCAAGTTCGACCTGGTTTATGTAGGTCTGAGATGCTCACCCGCCCCCCTACAACTAGAAGCTCTGACAGTTCCTTTGAAGCTGGCCAAGTCACACATTCACGCTGCCATACTTTCGCAGGCATTCATCGTAGAAACCATAGACCTACAGGACAGCAATCTTCGATTTTTCAGCACAATGCATCGCATCCACAGAGGCCGGAGGTAAACGTTCACTTGGGGAACTGATGGAAAATGTATTGATATGTATTGATTCTACAACATTCTACAACCCCTCCTGGTGAAACCGCGCACCTGTGTGATTTGTCGACTCTCGTGGTTGCCTCGAATCAGAGTTATTCGGTCTGGATAGCGCACCTGCAAACGCAAGGCGCAAGACATGCCCAGACCAAAGGCACTGACATAGAATGTGAAAGCAAAACTGACCAAGCCTTGAGAGCAAGCAAGATCAAAAAAGTTTCGACCTGAAGCTGCTCAGCAACAGGGATTCGAAATGACACCGTCTCACAATGACTTGGAAATCAAGTTGCTGCCAAGGTTTGGAACAGGATTTAAGGAACTGCCAGTACCACCAAGCTGTCCCCAACGGCCCCAAGGTGCCCCCACGCTGTAAAAGCCTCTGTCCACAAAGTCACCCATGAAAAGGTAGTTGGTGTCTGGGCAATCGCCCCCAACCTGTGAAACCATCAAAAATTATGCAGGGGTTGGAGGTTTGCAACAGTTGTAGAACGTCGCTGTCAATTATCTGTCAACACCGTGAGTCAACACCGTGAGTCAACACCGTGAGTCAACACCGTGAGTCAACACCGTGAGTCAACACCGTGAGTCAACACCCATGAAAAGGTAGCTGATGTCTGGGCAACCGCCCCAACCTGTACAAGAATTTTCAAAAAAACTTCAAAAATAATGCATTGGTTCGTGGAGAGATCTTCACGTCTGATGCGCGCCTTGAACAACTCCACCAAATCGTAGAACTGGCCATGGATGTCCCCACAAATCTTAGTGCAACCACAACAAGTCAACATCGAAAGCATTTCCAACATTTTCCAACAACATGATCACATGCACTATTTCATGAAGTTTGCAAAAATTGTTTGCTTTCTTGAGGAATAAGTCTTCACAAAATTGAGGTCATGGCTGTGACGGGTGCGTCCACTCTCTGCACATTGCATTCTTCCACGAGAATTTCCCGTGCTTTGGAACACAGGGCCTGCGGCAGAGACTCTTGCGTTGGAGAACCCATCGCGCGTGTATGTTTGTGTGTGTGTGAAACTAACTATAATTACATCACGCACATTCGTATCACCACCTATCACAACTCAAAATTTATGAGGCTGAAGCAATTGCCCACAATTTTGTGTAGTATGTGACTTCAGACTTGCAAGCCGAATACCTGTTCAAAGTGATCCACGCCAAATCCGCCTTGACTTCTGCTTCTTTGATGTACTCACACCTCCGCACGAGAGTCAAAGTGAAGAGTTGTTTGGCTTGCAATTTTCTCAGTGCCCTGCCTCCGTAGCTGTTCTATCTGCCTGTCTAAATCTGACACTCCCATTGCCCTTACCCCAACGACCACTGTGCTTGATGTCAGCCGACTTGAGCCACAAATTAACAATGGGCAGCATGATAAAGAACTAGCCCTGCCTGAATAAACTGAAACCTGTCAGGCGGTTTACAGTACAAGGTGTGAAACCCATCCAAAGCCGTCCACAGGAGGAAGTTCAAAGAGTCGTTGTCGAAGTTGGATGAAACGTGCAGTCAATGCAGGCACGATCAACGTTCAACAAAGACTTAAAGAAAATTGCAGTATCGATCATCGAGGAAAACACTGGAATTGCATTGGATTAACAGCTCATGTTCCTCTACGAAATGATGCCCAATATCCACATGGACTGTTGCCCCCCCCTCTCTATAGTGAAACGGCAAGAAAGAAAGAAACAAAGCTGCCAGTGCATTTTCAGCATTGCCAGGTGGCCAGTACATTGACTTGCTAGCGGTGCTAGCGCTTTATGGCACAGATGGCAGAGTCGCCGTAGCCAGGAACAGGAAGATCAAGGAGATCAATGGATCGTGAAACCAAGAGCTCTTGTTCTGGACAAAAAAACCTCCCAGGGACCAGCGAAACATCAATTTCTCCGAGAATCAATGCTGAATCCGATGCATTTTATATTCCCTGGCCCTGCTCCCTGGAAGAATTGAAAACAGAAGAATTGGTCCATTTTTGGTATCAACTCATCCAAGTTTAGCGGTACCCGAAGTTGACAGCTGATAGGAGACTGCAGGTAAAGGTGCATTGACGTAGTGCTGGAACCTTCCATGTTGCATGCCATTTGCAACATTTTGGAGTTGGAACCTTCGATTTGTTATGATGTTTGCAACATTTTAGAGTTGGAACCTTCCATTTCGCATGCTATTTGTGAGCGGGAACCTTCCATGCCACATGCTATTTGCAGCATTTGGAGCTGGAACCATTTTGGATGCTAGTTGCAACATTAGGAGCTGGAACCTTCCACTTTGGATGCTAGTTGGCTAGTTGCAAACATGTCGGCTGGGAGCTTCGATTTTGCATTATATTTGCAGCATGTCGGAGCTGGAACCTTCCATTTTGGATGCCAGCTGCAACATTTAGGAGCTGGAAAGTTCGATTTGTCACGATATTTGCAACATTTTGGAGCTGGAATCTTCCATTCGGCATGCTATATGCAAGCTGTTGTTGGTTGTTGGTTGTTGGTTGTTGTCTGTTATTTGTGGGTTCTTGTTTGTTGTTGTTATTGTTGTTGTCGTTGCTGTAGCTGTACATAGTTGTAGTTGCAATACTAGTTGTTTGATGTTTTTTGTGTGTTTCTGGATGTTTTTTGTTGTTGCTGCTGTTACTGCTGTTGCTGCTGTTGTGGCTGTTACAGATGTTCTAAGTGTGAGCTTCCCCCACCTGATCCTGCATTTGATACTTTCCCAATCCCTAAAATTAATTAAAAAATCATGCAAGTCTTTCTTTCAGTTCAACCCCTTCTGACTCTAAAACATTCCGTCTAGACATGAACAGTTTCAAGAACCCTTCCGGAGAAATAGATGTTCTAAGTGTTGAGCTTACTCCACCTATTGGAGAACTTGGTGAACCCGTCTACTTTTACGAAACCAGAGACCTACTCAAACTCACTTCAGTTTTACTTTCCAGCTGCAGCACTGCAACCCTTCATCCTGTTTTTTTTGATTATTATGGGAAGGCTTCGAAATCCAACTTGAGGCAATATGTTCATTAGATTTTAATAAGGAATTTGATCGTTTCTGAAATGGGAAAATAAGTTGTTAAATTGAGGTTTTGCTTGTATCATTACAGGAAAGTTTCGGAATCCAATATTGGCAATTATTTTCATTGGTCGTTAAAAGGAATTTAGTGATTTTGAAATGAACAATTGGTGTTTTCCCTATTAAGGTTTTGATTTGATTATTCGGGGGACACTTCTCACCCTAATTCTAAATATCCCATGCAAAACAAACGAGGTGTTTGTGATTAGTGGAGGAGGGTAAGTATTAGGACGAATATATTAGACTAGAAAATGGTTTGTTGTTTTTGGAGGCGTGCTGATAAATAACCTGGTAGTTTTGGGCGTTTTTTGGGTATTTTAGTCGTGGGTGGGGTGGGGTGGGGTGGGGTGGGGTGGGGTGGGGTGGGGTGGGATGATAACGTCGTGTTACGTTGACGTCATGTCCTGGTGCTACCAACTTGGCTAGGTCATGCTACGTCTTGGGTGGGGTGGGGTGGGGTGGGGTGGGATGATAACGTCGTGTTACGTTGACGTCATGTCCTGGTGCTACCAACTTGGCTAGGTCATGCTACGTCTTGGGTGGAATGGGGTGGGATGGGATGATAAGGAGCACATATATGAAGCCTTGCAAGAGATTGTGTTGTTATCTTCCATACTTACCATATGCTACTAACAGCATGTATGTTGTACGCTGCGACTTTTTTGATTTCTTCTCAACATAGTGACCATATGTAGAGAAAAGGATCAAAAAAATTCCAGTTACGCATCGAAAACAACAGTTCACTCGAAAGTTGAAAACTTGGAAGAAACCTGGAGCCACCATTGCTGGAACTCAAGCAGTGGACAGATGGTGGCAATCGCTTGACCGTTTCATTCCTTCCTCTTTGAACAACAAAGACTGGTCCAAAGGTGGTTTGAATCAAAAATTGATTTTGTATATGCATGCCTTTGTTTGGCGATACCACTTACCAGTCACTGCAGACTTGAAGTCTCACCTCGGAAAATTGAAATGAGTGAAAACGAAACGCGCCGCGACGGCTGAATTTACCCCAATAACACAAACTCCTGTATTTTACAGGACGAAATGCTGTCGAAGACACAAATGAGACCAGGTTAAATACCCGCGCGTGACCTTGTTTTTCTTTCTGTGTAACATCTTAAAACATAGTATTGCATGAATGATTATGTTCTAAGTGCGGGTGTCACACCATGGAATTATACTGTTTCAGTTGATATACTGACTGATGTTAGATATTACTATACTTTTTGACTATACATAGATAATCATAGATATATGTACTATATGGTATGTTCTAAGTGTGAGGAATTAACATAAAATTGGTATATTCCAAAAATATTTCCCGACACACTCTTCTGTTTTTTTTTCCAAAATATGTTCTAAGTGAATGTTTGTGGCTATATATGTCATGCATCTTAGGGATTTTTCTTGGATGTCTGGCTGGTTTGTGTTCCATGCTATCATTTGCAGCGTTTGGGAGTTGGAACCTTCCATGTTGCATGCCATTTGCGACATTTTGGAGCTCCCTTTTTGATTCTCCGCTTCTATGCGTTGCTTCCCTGGAACTGTTACCTTTTTTTTTGTGTTTTTTCCCTGCTTCTCTGTTTTATTTTTGTTCGTTTGCATTTTTGTTTCCAGCTGTTTCTATGTTGTTGCTTTGTGTTCTTATTTTTATTTTTTTTTCTTTGCTGCAAAAGACCCTGACATGTAAATGAACTGGTTAACAAGTCAAGGTTTCGGAATGCTCCAAATAACATCCAAAATGGAAGGTCTTCATGCAAAATGGCAGGTTTAAATTCAAAAATGCTGCAAATATCATGTCCAACATGCTGCAAATACCATGCAACATGAAAGGGTCTAGCTTCGAAACATCGCAGATGCCATGCCAACTGAGAGGTTGCATTTCCACAATGCAGGCTGACATTGCAGAATGTAATTTTCTTTTAAAGAAAAAACAGAACATATCAAAAAAGAACATAGTGTATTGTCTCTGAAAATGTCCTCCAAAGTTTTCTTCCAAAGTGTCATAGTTAATTTCTGGAGATTGGAACAACGGGCACCGTCTGGTTTCGGAGTTCTTCCCTCAACGTCACAGGGCTGACTTGAACGACCAGGCAGCCTCACCCAGCTGCGCGGCATGCGGTACAACATCGAAACTTCTGAGATCTTGAGTTGGATAGTGATGGTAGCTTTGATCATTGCCTACACCAAACAGGCACAAAGATATATACCCACTTGCTGTCGGAATTCTCCAGGGTTGATGCTGACTCTAGCTCTTGCACTCTTCATTTATCATGAGATTTTGATCCTGGACGTTGCCTCCCAGGAGAACCAACGGTGCAAATGATGCAATCTGCGAAAAAAATCTCTCTTAGTTCGGCTTTCTCCACGTGCCTCCCATCAGAAGGGATAGAGAGAACCTCAGCGAGGCAATGTTCTGAAATGGACAAAAAATATATATGGAAAAATAGATTGATTTGGGCCGGTCTGGTATACCATTCATCATTTCATTGTGCCTCTGATGTTTTGGAAAGGTCTACACATCACTCTACAAACCACTTTAAACAGAAATGATGATGATGTTTCCCAAGTGAAACTGAGGGTTGAACGGTTGGCCCCTCATCTAATCAACCAAGCAGTAGGCAAGTAGCCAGTAGGACAAGGCACCCAGGGCAAATATGGCGTGCGGATGGTGAAAAACAGCACCTGGCACTCACCATGTTTGTGATCTGGTTGATTGACCACGGGTCGAAAGCCATGTTCAAAAATCTCCCAGTGATCGCAAACAGCACACGCCCTTCAATCACTGGTAGCCTTGGGGATCACATTCGCATGACACCATCTGCAACCAACAACTCGTGTACCTGCATTCTTGCCGTTGGAGTCCGCTGGCCCCAGAGATATGTCATGAGGTCAATCAGTGCTCCACTCACAAAGTACCTGGCACTGCAACAGGCGTGGAGTGGAACTTTGTTCAAAACTCTGATTAGAAGTTTACAATCCCCGGTATTTGGTATTTGGTCATCAGTTTGGTAAGTCAGAAAACTCTCAGGGTCTAGAATCTGGATGTCTGAAGGAATCTCAAAATGACAACCAGCTATCCTAGAACTGGGTCATTGATGAGCGTGTTGCAAGATTCTTTGTCAAGGAGTTTTCAGAGGTAGCGCATGCACTAGTGATACCTACTCTTTCTGTTTGGTGCCTGAATCACATATCAAGATTATCAAGCCTGCTGGATCGTAGCCATAAGTAGACACTCAGTCCTTCTGTGTTAAAAATCTGATGAGAAACATGGCGCACTGGCTCCCAAACAAGTAGGCCAGCACCACAATCATACCTCTCCACAACCGCAAGTCGTGAGAGTTGCTGCATGTTGCCGCAGCAAGAACAAGAGCCATGTCGACAAAAAGCGCATTTTATGCACAGCGCCTGCGCTACAGACCAGCATCCACAGGTACTCGGCCGATTTTCTTTGAAAGGCCGCATCTTCCAGCCAGGAGCAATAGTGTACCTCTGTAACATTCAGGGTCTGCTCAAGATCACTTAAAGTCAAGACCTCACACGCTTTGCAACCGCCATGTCCATAAAGCAGCCCGACCCTGTTTTCCTCTTGCTGGATGCTGTTCGCATGACGCCGCTGCATCACCTGTCACAGGGATGACGCAAAGAACGCGAAGGAGGGATGATAACAAGAATCTAGGATTCTTAGAAAACAAAATTAGGGGCTCCGCAGTCCCTGGTCCCCTGGTTCTATTGGTCCTCTGGTTCTTTTGGTCCCCTGGTCCCTTGGGCTTTTGGTCTCCTGGTTTTCTTGGTCTCCTGGTCTCCTAGTCCTCTTGGTCCCCTGGTCCCTTGGTCTCCTGGTCCCTTGGTCTCCTGGCCCTGGTTGCCTGGTGCCTGGTCTCCTGGTCCTCCGGTCTTCTGTCCTCTGGCTTCTGGTTGCTTTAGTCAATTGGTCGTGCTGTTTGGTTCTGTTGCACCCTTGACACAAGCACCAACCAGCCACCACCAACAATATTTCAAAACCACAACGGAGGAGCACAGAGTAGAGGAAACAATCCAATAGCAACGAACGCTCTGCCCCAGCCGCCCTCCAGTTTTTTCAATTTTTGTTGTAATAAGTTGACCTGGGTAAGCATGGTCGAGCATGGTCGTTGTACACAACACATGCAAGAATTTGGTTGCACCTCTCGCTCTGGTTGCTGATTTTTGTCTTCTTTTTTGGGTGTCTTCACTTTGCGGCTAGTACCATCCAAAATGAATCCACAATGCTGCAAATACCTTGCCCAGTGAAGTTCCCGACTGTTGCAACTACCATACAACATGACAATTAAAAAAATTGAGCTCCAAAATGTTACAGATACCATACAACATCAGAGTTTTTGTTTTCAAACTCCAAAATGTTGCGTATACACTACAAAATTAGAGTTTCTCTTTACTGCAAATACCATGTACCAGTAGTACCGCACAAGGCGGTGGCGGAAGTTTCAATAATAGGAAACCTATAGGAGAGGTTGGTTGTGGTGAATCAGGGATGGCAGAGCGAAGCCACTGATGGATCGAAAGGAGATTGATCTCTCTCACTCTTTCTCTCTCTTTCTCTGACTACCTATCTGTCTATCTATTTATCTATCTATCTATCTAGCTATCTATCTATCTATTTATCTATCTATTGTCTATTTGTCTGTCTGTCTGTCTATCTGTCTACCTGTCTATCTGTCTATCTGTCTATCTGTCTATCTGTCTATCTATCTATCTGTCTACCTGTCTATCTGTCTATCTATCTATCTGTCTATCTGTCTACCTGTCATCTGTCGTGCAGTGTCATTCAGTGTAGCGTAGTGTAGTGGAGTGGAGTGGAGTGGAATGGAGTGTAGCGGAAGGTAGCGGAAGGTAGCGGAAGGTAGTGGAAGGTAGTGGAAGGTAGTGGAAGGTAGTGTAGTGTAGTGTAGTGTAGTGTAGTGTAGTGTAGAGTAGTGTAGTGTAGTGCAGTGTAGTGTTGTGTAGTGTAGTGGAATCTATCTATCTATCTATCTATCTGTCTGTCTGTCTGTCTGTCTGCCTGCCTGCCTGCCTGCCTGCCTGCCTGCCTGCCTGTCTGTCTGTCTATCTCTCCGTCTATCTATCGATAAAACTGTCTCTCTATCTGTTTGTCTATCTGTTTATCTGTCTGTCTATTTGTCTATGTATCTATCTATCTATTTATCTATCTATCTTGGTATCTAACTATCTATCTATGTGTCTATGTATCTATCTGTCTATCTATCTATCTATCTATCGATCTATCTATCTATGTGCAAGATCAAAAGCGAAGAAATTCTGCGAGACTTCCATAATGTTTGAACATAAGAACGTCCAAAACGGAACAATTCTGCGAGACGTCTTCATTTTTTGAACTTGACAACATCCGAAACGAAGCAATTCTGCGAGACTTCCTCATTTTTCGAAGTGCAAGCCATCAAAAACGAAGAATTCTGCGAGACTTCCTTCAAAAATGAAAAGTTGAGTGCAGAGCTGACAGACTCGTACCAATGCGTTTTGCGATCTTTCCACTCCACCTATGTAAAGTACTGCGCCTGCCACGAAAAATTGATGCCAGGTCATAACCTGAAGATCTGATGCTCCAAAATGCAACCCGTCTCAGGAAATCAGGCGCCCTGACCTCCTAACATCTCTGATGAACATGTCTTTTGTACTGCGCCGGCCACGCGAAATGCATCTTTGAAGATCCTCTTCCAATGTCCCACGCCTGCCAGCGTTTTTGGAAATTCTACAAAACCCTCACGTTTTGCTCACTTTTGCCAAGGTGCGCAATCCCTTGCGCCTGCCACGCGAAAGCACATCTGAACGTCCAAAAGTGCTCCGTACCCGTCAGTTTTTTGCACTTTTGACTTGGAAATATGCTTCGCGCCACAACGGCGTGCACTTTTGCGACATCGCAACTTCCAAAAGTGGTCCGACAATGGTGTGCTTTGTACATTTTGACTTGGAAATGTGCTTCGCGCCACTCTCAACTGCCAAAAGTGGCCCGCACCCCTAGTGTTTTGTACATTTTGACTTGGAAATGTGCTTCGCGCCACAACGGCGTGCACTTTTTCGACATCTCAACTGCCAAAAGTGGTCCGACAATGGTGTGTTTTGTACATTTTGACTTGGAAATGTGCTTCGCGCCAGAACGGCGTGCAATTTTTCATCTCTCATCTGGCCAGCTGGCTCCGCACCTGCCGCTTTAGCGAGCCTACTTTTCGACCCTCCGGAGCCCCAAATCATGCGAAAAACACAGTGTTTCGCGACTTTCCTACCTTTTCGCGCATCTCCATCTTCTTTCCTTCTGATCTTTCTCTTCTCTCTGCCTCTTCCCTGCTCTGCTTTTCATCTGCCCATATTGTCGGAAGTTTGACTTCTAAACTTCCTTCGAAAATTGTAGTTGCCTTTCCAAAATGCGGCAAATACCGTGCAAAATGTACGGTTCTATCTGCAAATTGCTGCATATACCATGCACAATGAGAGGTTCAAACTCCAAAACGCGGTATATACTACACAAACCTAGAGGTTCCTTAAATACTTTTTCGAGCGTCTTAGGTGTTTTTCCCAATGTCAAAACGGGGTCTGAGTCTGAAGTTTTTTCCAATGGAATTCAGTCTTTTTTCCAGGTCTACCCCGCGAAGGACAAACCCCAAACTGGCACTGATCTCCCATGCTGCCAACTGCCCCTAGCAAAAAGGCGTTTAAAAGAACAAAGGCCTTTATTCCATTTTATTCCCCTGTGCTCTACGTTTTCAAACTTTGCTCAAGACAGCCGAATGCACTTTCTTGATCTGTTCATGTTTTCGACCCTCACAACAGAAAGCTGGGCCTTGGTGGCGGGTTTGAATCGTAGCGGCCATGAAGCACCTGAAACCTTGGACGGTGACCTCGCCGTGGAATCAGGCTGCAATTTGGCTGTAGAGATTCCAAGTGCCGCCGTTCACTCTGCACAGGGGTTCGGATAAGAGTCCTGGGGTACTGCGGAAACACAGCACGATGGTTTTGGTTTTTTTATCACACTCTTGCTCTGCACTTCACTCACAACATCTGTGGATGATGGCATTGGCCAAGCAAGCCACGCACGCCACCTTTCTTAAGGAATCGGGAGAATTCCCCTGCTGCAACGGGCCAATTGAGCATCAGAAGCTCTTGAAGGATGTGGGCAAAGCCAAGAAGCAGCGGGCGCCGGCGACCCTATGCCACGGAGCTGCGCTAGCATCTCTGGCATGAAATCAATCCTTTCAACAGTCTGCTACATCCAGACTGAAAGGAAGGACCGCACATTCGGTAATTATTAATTTCAAACCTCCACGAATCGAGATTCTTGAGCTATGCTTGATGGACCTCGCAAGCAGCAAACATTGGATATCTTCCGGAAATTGAAAGCGAAAACAAGAACGGAGGTGAAAGGCAATCCTGTATGCACTTACAAGATCCGCGCAAATTGAAAAAGTGCGACAACAAACTCATGGGACCAAGCCCTGCCGTGCCGCTGTGCCTTTGTTTCGGGCACCGATTCGACTCTGGCGAACGCACAGGAAGTGCATGGACAACGGACAGTCTTCCCAACTTGGCAGAGCCTTCAGCCAAGACGGTGGTATCTGGAGAACGGACGCATCTGGGAGGTTAGACGTCAAATATGCACCGACACTGCGGTCAGTGGAACGTGGGGAAGCTGCCCACTGTCTCCGCCAATGGGTTTCCACCCTTCTCACTGCTGCCTGATATTTAGAGGTAAGTAAACTGATATAAATTGGGTATAGAGCTATGTGCTGGTGGCAGCGTCCAAATGCAGGCTCTGCAAAGCTCACTGATAGGTTTCCAAAGAGAGGTTTTCTTGTGTTGCAGGCACAGATTGTAGCAGCGTAGCAGCTCTGAGGCTCGAAGTACAGGGTTCGACCACAATCCCTGGTTCCAATCCCTGGTTCAGAAACTATAGCTGTGTTCCACACGAATTTCCAGGACTATGCTGCAGCTTCTCAGATAATCATCTTGTGCTGGGTGCTCTCAAACTCTGAACGCACCCCAAACGCTTTCCTGATGGGCATCCCCGGGGTGCCTTGTAAAACCCTGACATTTCCTGGCGCACGTTGTTAGAAACAAGCAGGGGGAGTTCGGTTCAATACCCCAACACTCTGCAGCAAAATCCCTGTTGCATGCGTTGAGCTGGGCTTGCGCAAAGAGAAACACTGCATTTTGGGTGTCTCTTGCCTTAAATTAATGGTGTACCCACGCCATCTAGTGACTCTAGTGACAACAACCTTTGGCTGAAACGGTAGGTATCGCCAGGGGCAAAGACAAACAAAACAGGACAGCAGAAACAAACGCGGACAGCGCAGCAGAGGTCCCAATTGCGGAACACATCACTTGGTGACGATCAAACTTGAATGTCGATCGGCTTGGCCGGGTAGCTGTATGGAACAGTCATGGTTCTGGCGAAAGTACCAAATGACCAGTCACATGTCATGGAGGCCCATTGGCACAGCTGCTAGCTTCTTTCGGCAGGATGCCCATATGCCATGATCTCTCAACACTGCGTGTCATGTCAGAGTGTGACAGCTCTTTAATGTCATCCTTTTGGCTGTCCCTGGCAACAAAGTGATGTAAGGATGTAAATTGGATGTGCTTGTTGCAGATAGTTCCGATGCCTCTCCACTTCTCATCATACTTTTTTGACCTGTACAGTCAGAAAACGGCCGTTGCAAGCTACCAGGACGTCAAACACTAAACAGCTCCCTCTCAAGCATTCTTAATCGAACCAGTCTTGCATTCAGGCTCCTTATCTTCCAGTTTTGGCACCAAAGTTGTCAAAGAGTTTGACTTTGACAGCAGCCATTGCTCTTGCGTTGCTTCAGCTTCGCTACATCTCTGGGTGGAACGCGGCAATAATCCACCAGCCTCTGTCAAAGCTCTGAGCGGCAATTGTTCAGCAATGCATACTACTGAAAAACAGATGGCCTTATGGCCTTATAAAATTCGAGGACCTATAGAGGACCTTAAAGCCTCATCCGGCCCATGCGAAAAGGATTTCCGAATCACAATCATGGGCCGAGTAAAGAAACGAGAACGGGTCCGGAGACTGTTGCCGAAAGCCAAGAACCACTGCAGCTTCTCTTCTGTCTTGAATGGCAAGCTCTTAGCAAGCTTACATATCCCAAAGCCCAAACAGGCTGGGATTGACAAATTCAGCAGAACTGGAAAAGCTCGACAAAGCGGTGACTTTTCAAGCCTTCACCCAAATCTGCAAATTGGAGTGGCCTGGATTTGGGCGGGTCTGTGTTTCAATCTACCACTTAAGTACAGGTACTGAGTGGAGGCTGGCCCTCACCTCGAAGTGCAGCAGTGTTTTTCATAAAGCATTTTGCGCATCATCTTGCAAGCTTCCAAAGACCCAAGTTGGGTTCCAGAAGGGTCAGGTCTCACCAAATGCGGCTTGCTTAATGAGGAGCTTGTGCTTTGGAACAAACGGGTTACTTTTTCAGGATTTGGTCATGAGTCATGACTCCTTTGGGCTGATCTGACTAAAAAGCTTGCAGGAAACACCTGACTCGAGCGTCCGCAAATAAAATATGCAAATCTGTCCCACAAAACGATGCCTCTCGAACTTGGCCCTGCTTCAGAACAGGATCTGAACTCATTGGCCAGCCTCTCACAAGCCAAAATCCAAAGACATACACGGCTTGGAGGGCCAAAGGAGCTAGTCAAGGATTGACATAGCTTGCAAAAAAAATCAACTTAGGCCTGCTCCCCAAACCGAGATGGAATTCACGTGGCGGCCAATACTGGCCCTCACTTGGAAGGAAGGAACTGGAAGCCTGCGGGAAACAGCTGTTTCAAGCACCCTCACATAAAATCTGCAGATCTGTGCGGCAAAACGATGCCTCGCGTGCTTTGGAACAAACGGGTTACTTTTTCAGGATTTGGTCATTAGTCATGACTCCTCTGGGCTGATCTGACTAAAACTGACTGAATGAGTGGGAAGGGACATACACGGCTTGTAGGAGCCAAAGGAGCTAGTCAAGGAATCCTTGACATGGCTTGCAGAAAACTGTTGAGTTATGCCTGCTCCCCAAACCGAGATGGAATTCAAGAGAGGGAATTCAAAGCTTCGAGGCGGCCAATAGTGGCCCTCACTTGGAAGGCAGGAACTGGAAGCTTGCAGGAAACACCTGACTCGAGCGTCCGCAAACAAAATGTGCAAATCTGTCCCACAAAACGATGCCTCGTGGCCAGCCTCTCACAAGCCAAAAATCCTATGACATACATGGCTTGGAGGGCCAAAGGAGCTAGTCAAGGATTGACATGGCTTGCAAAAAAATGTCAAGTTAGGCCTGCTCCGCAAACCGAGATGGAATTCAAGAGAGGGAATTCAAAGCTTCGAGGCGGCCAATACTGGCCCTCACTTGGAAGGAAGGAACTGGAAGCCTGCGGGAAACAGCTGTTTCAAGCACCCGCACATAAAATCTGCAGATCCGTGCGGCAAAATGATGCATCGCAAACTTGGCCCTTCTTTGGAACAGGATCTGAAATCGTTGGCCAAGCTCTCACAAGCCGTAATCTTATTGTGAGGGCCACGACCCGTTTTAATGAACTGACAATTTGTCTGCACATGCCTAGATGGACAGCATACAATTTGCACTTCCTTGGGTCAAACCCGTGCTAACAACAAGCTTTAACCGCAATTCTCGAGCATCTTGCTTTGACATCCAACATTCGATCAACATCAGGGTCACATGTTAGGTTTACAGGGGAAAATCTGAGACGGTCGCGCATATTCTCAGCAAGCCTGATCTCCAGGCAAATCGCCAGAAGCTGAGAGCCAAAAAACCCTGCTCATGCAGTGTGTTCCGAAATTCTTCGAGAACAACAAGTTTACGAGGCTTAGTTGGAGGATGTTGGAGGATGGAGTCACAAGGGTTTTTCTTGAAGCCTTAGTGGCCTCAGTGGCCTTCATTCTCTGAGGCCTCGCGGCCTCCCTGGGACAGTTTGACCGCGGTTCAAAGCTGCCCAGACTCGAGAGCTCGAGAGCTCTGGGACATATCAACAACGGAAGTATCAATCAGACACCAATAGTTTGCCGATGGCTGAAAGCTGTTTTCTATACCTGACATGTTGAGGAACATGGGATCACAGATTCAGTGCCCGCTCCGGAGCAACCATTGCCATTCAGAAAGCATAAGCAGGCCCTATTTCGTGCAAAATGCAGAAGAATTATTCTTTGAACTCATCAGGACATTTTACATCCAGAACTCCCAAGCCCCGTGCTATTGTGGTGCCTTTCAGGTTTGATGCAACCCGCTCTTAGATTACATTGCATATAGACATATGAACAGGCTTACTATTGGAAGCGACTGTCCAGTCGGTCTGTGGATTGGTTCAAGTGGCCCCCTTCTGTCGCCATTACTCTTGCAGCAGCCTCGTGTCGCGGGTTTTCTCTTTGGTGCTGCCTACTCATTGCAAAACTACTTTCGCAAACCTTCACGGCTGGCTGAGTTTTTCGTACATTGTTGCGGCCGGCTGAGTTTTTCATACATTGTTGCGAAGTTAATGCATTTGAGGAACCGTGGTTTTAGTTCTTGCGAAGGTATGCTACTTGAACCGCCCTTCATCCGAAGACTTTTGGGTGTATGGATGCTGCTCGGATGACTTCTCTCCAGTAGGGAACTGGCAGCACTGGACGACAATTTTCTTGGAAGAAGCACAGTTCGTTTCGTGGTGCAACTGATGTACAGCGCAAGTACAGCCAAGGGACTTGGAGTCTAGAAGGCATCCAGAGAATGCGAGTCCAACGGATATACCTTTGGTTTCAACTTGTCAACGAGGCAAAACACGCCTCTTCCTGCACTTTTTTATCACAGTATACCGCTGCTGGGCAAACGATGCACAAATGTCGAATCAAATCTCAATCGCTACGAGTCTGGGATCGAGCTGCTTAGTTTCACCTGCTCCATGAGATTGAGAAAATGCCAAGCACCCGGGGCGAATGTGCCACACCCTTGACACTGATGGCAAAACACTCGCCCGAGGCTGCTGAAAGCCAAACGCTACACCAAAAAACACAGAAGGTCGAGACAGAAAAGTCTGATTACACGCTTACCACCGAAATTTCTTGCAGCGGGTGAACTTGATGAGATAGAAGTTCAGCAATGTGTGAAACACAAACAAAAACAAAACACCTTTCTCACTTTCCCATAGCATAACCGTGGAAGAAGATCAACATGACAAATCATGTTGTGCCTGCGAAATCTCGTACTGGCAAGAGATTTCAAGTCGTCTTCAAGAAGCCAATCCGCTAAGCTGCAAAGTACAGGGATCAAACCTGCGTCGTGACAACCGTATCCTGAATTAGGGAAATAATGGCCTCAAACAGTTTGACCTTGTCACAGGTCAGTCAGATCAGTCCTAGTTATTTCACTCACAGATATGCGGAGTAACATCCCATCAGCGCACCAAGGCCCAGGTTCCAGCAGTAGGGCAAGCTGAAGGTGCCCAGGTAAAAGAAGCAGGTCACCAGCCTTCAACGTAAAAAACAGCCATGCCATGCCTCACCTCTCAAAAAAAGGGACTGGGCCTTGGCCATGCCTTTGTTTCATGTTTGTAAAAGTATGCTCGTCATTGGGGATCATCATCCCAGGGCGAGCCCGCGCAGTCGAAATGCACATCAACATGTCACAACAGCTGCTTTATGCGGAAATTTACAGGAAAAATGCCGCTGCACCGAACCGCGCCGCACACTTTGTACGAGCCTGCGCAGTCGAAATGCACATCAACATGTCACAAGAGCCACTTCACATGGAAATTTACAGGAAAAGTGCTTACCAAGTCCGGAAAGTGTTTTTTGGGCTCAAGACTCAAGACCCTGTGAATCCATCTGACTCGGAAGAACGTTCTCATCAAGCCTGGTTCTGGCTGCTACCCATGGCACACGGCAGCAACGCCCGGCCTGCCAACCCAATCATCCCCGAACCCTAAGTGTAGTGGCAGGTGGACTTGCCGGATTTCCACCATTACGAAGTCCTGCCTTGGGCACAACAGCTAGTCTCTTCGAGCGGAAGCCACATGCTTGTGAAATATGTGAATATGTTCAGCCAGAGAGTGAAAGCGTCGTGAACATAATATGGACGAATATGGACGAATATGTACGATATCATTTTGGATCATTGCAGTCTCACTGAACACTGCAGGTTATGTATGTTGTTTTTTGTGGCGCAAAAGCGCCTCGGATCGTAAGGCAACTTGATTGCCTCGAAAAAGAAAACGTCCTGCGTGCGAGGCACCAATCTAAGAACCCTGCTCCAGAACCTCTTCCAAGTCAAAGAATGTGGGCTGCAGCTCATTGCCCAAACAGGTTTGAAATGTCTGAAGACCAGCAGGTGTTCTCAAAAATCCGTTCTATGATCTACATGTGCATAGATGGGAATATTATCCCGGCAAGAGACCCCAAACAGTGTGGGGGGTGGGAGGATCATGTATGATAATGTTGATGATGATGATGATGAAGAAGATGATGATGATGATGATGTGGTGATGGTGATGATGATGGTGGTGATGATGATCATGATCATGATCATGATGATGAGAATGACGATGAGGATGAGGATGAGGATCAGGATGATGATGTTGAGGATGATGAGGTGCACGGGGATGGCAAATGAATAGGTTTTTGCCAATTTACCGTGACGATGGCAACGAGTAAAAGTTTCTGTGTGTAAAAGCTCTTCTGTGTACAAACTTTTCTGTGTAAATGTTTCTGCATGTAAAAGTTCTTCTTTGCAAAAGCTTCTGTGTGTAAAAGCTCTCTGTGTAACAGCAGCAGCTCTTGTGTGTAAAACAAAATCTCTTCTGTGTAAAAGCTCTTCTAGGCTCTTCTGTGAAATAGCTTCTCTGTGTAAAAGTTAATCTGTGTAAAAGTTTCTGTAACAGCTGTGTAAAAGCTTTCTATGTAAAAGTTCTTCTGTGTAAAACCTTTTCTGTCTAAAAGATTCTCTGTGTAAAAGTTCTTCTGTGTAAAAGTTCTTGTGTGTAAAAGCCTCTGTGTGTAAAAACTCTTCTGTAGCTCTTCTGCGTAAAAGTTTCTGTGCGTAAAAGCTCTTCTGTGTAAAAGTTTCTCTGTGTAAAGGTTTTTCTGTCTAAAAGCTTCTCTGTGTAAAAGCTCTTGTGTGTAAAAGCTTCTCTGTGTAGAGGCTCTTCTGTGTAAAAGTATCTGTGTGTAAAAGTTCTTCTGCGTAAAAGCTCTTCTGTGTGTAAAAGCTCTTCTGTGTAAAAGCTCTTCTGTGTAAAAGCTTCTGTTTGTTTAAGCTCTTCTCTGTAAAAGCTTTTCTGTGTAAAACCTTCTGTGTGCAAAAGCTCTTCTTTGTAAATCTCTTCTGTGTAAAAAGTTTTGTGTGTAAAAGCACAAGCTCAGCTCTTCTGTGTAAAAGCGCTTGTGTGTAAAAGCTCTTCTTTTTGTAAAAGCTCTCTGTGCAAAAGCTCTTCTGTGTAAAGCTCTTCTGTGTAAAATGCTCTTCTGTGTGTGAAAGCTCTTCGGTGTGTGTAAAGGCTCTTCTGTGTAAAAGCTCTTCTGTGTAAAGGCTCTTCCGTGTAAAAGCTTCTGTGTGTAAAAGCTCTTCTGTGTAAAAGCTCTTCTGTGTGTAAACGCCCCTTCCCAGAACCGCGCGCCACACTTTGTGCAAGCCTGCGCAGTCGAACTGCACTTGGATGGACATTGCACAAGTGCCACTTTATACGGAAATTTACAGGAAAAATGCCGCAGACCAAAACCGCGCCGCAGACTTTGTGCGAGCCTGTGCAGTCGAAACGGACATCAACATGTCAGAAGAGCCACTTTACACGGAAATTTACAGGGAAAAGGCCGCCGGACAGAATTTCGCCCGGCCATCTTCAGTCTTGGCGTCCGGAAAAGGCGAAAGCCCTTTTTGGAGGTTTCACAAATCGCACAGTTGGGATCACCCGATTCGCAACCAACTCCTCGAAGAAGAAGTAGGTATGACCCACCACGAGTCCAAGAAGCTGGTCCTGAAAAGGGAAAATTTCCCCCCAAAGTCGTGTTCGTCGTCGTCTCAAAGTACTTTCCAATCAGCCACATCTTGGATGATCATCATGCACCCCACTTGCTGTCGGAATTCTCCAGGGTTGACGCTGACTCTAGATCTCGTACTCTTCATTTATCATGAGATTTTGGTGTCGGAAGCCAATTTTATGGATGGAATTACCTGACCATTTTCTGGAACCAGATCTGCTCCCCATCCTGGACGTTACCTCCCAGGAGAACCAACGGCAAAAAAATATGCCATCTGCGAAAAAAATCTCTCTTAGTTCGGCTTTCTCCACGTGCCTCCCATCAGAAGGGATATCCATGAGAGAACCTCAGCGAGGCAATGTTCTGAAACGGACAAAAAATATGGAAAAATAGATTGATTTGGGCCGGTCTGGTATACCATTCATCATTTCATTGTGCCTCTGATGTTTTGGAAAGGTCTACACATCACTCTACAAACCACTGTAAACAGAAATATGATGATGATGTTTCCCAAGTGAAACTGAGGGTTGAACGGTTGGCCCCTCATCTAATCAACCAAGCAGTAGGCAAGTAGCCAGTAGGACAAGGCACCCAGGGCAAATATGGCGTGCGGATGGTGAAAAACAGCACCTGGCAGCATGTTTGTGATCTGGTTGATTGGCTTCTCCTTAAAGTGGCACGGGTCGAAAGCCATGTTCAAAAATCTCCCAGTGATCGCAAACAGCACACGCCCTTCAATCACTGGTAGCCTTGGGGATCACATTCGCATGACACCATCTGCAACCAACAACTCGACCTGCATTCTTGCCGTTGGATTCCGCCGGCCCCAGAGATATGTCATGAGGTCAATCAGTGCTCCACTCACAAAGTACCTGGCACTGCAACAGGCGTGGAGTGGAGCTTTGCTCAAAACTCTGATTAGAAGTTTACAATCCCCGGTATTTGGTCATCAGTTTGGTAGGTCAGAAAACTCTCAGGGTCTAGAATCTGGATGTCTGAAGGAATCTCAAAATGACAACCAGCTATCCTAGAACTGGGTCATTGATGAGCGTGTTGCAAGATTCTTTGTCAAGGAGTTTTCAGAGGTAGCGCATGCACTAGTGATACCTACTCTTTCTGTTTGGTGCATGAATCACATATCAAGATTATCAAGCCTGCTGGGTCGTAGCCATAAGTAGGCACTCAATCCTTCTGTGTTAAAAATCTGATGAGAAACATGGCGCACTGGCTCCCAAACAAGTAGGCCAGCACCACAATCACACCCTCCACAACCGCAAGTCGTGTGAGTTGCTGCATGTTGCCCCAGCAAGAACAAGAGCCATGTCGACAAAAAGCGCATTTTGTGCACAGCGCCTGCGATACAGACCAGCATCCACAGGTACTCGGCCGATTTTCTTTGAAAGGCCACATCTTCCAGCCAGGAGCAATAGTGTACCTCTGTAACATTCAGGGTCTGCTCAAGATCACTTAAAGTCAAGACCTCACACGCCTTTTGCAACCGCCATGTCCATGAAGCAGCCCGACCCTGTTTTCCTTGTTTGATGCTGTTCGCATGACGCCGCTGCATCACCTGTCACAGGGATGACGCAAAGAACGCGAAGGAGGGATGATACCGGAAAAAGAATCTAGGATTCCTAGAAAAGAAAATTAGGGGCTCCGCAGTCCCTGGTCCTCTGGTTCTTTTGGTCCCCTGGTCCCTTGGCCTTTTGGTCTCCTGGTTTTCCTGGTCTCCTGGTCTCCTAGTCCTCTTGGTCCCCTGGTCCCTTGGTCTCCTGGTCCCTGGTTGCCTGGTGCCTGGTCTCCTGGTTCTCTGGCCTTCTGTCCTCTGGCTTCTTGTTGCTTTAGTCAATTGGTCGTGCTGTTTGGTTCTGCTGCACCCTTGACACAAGCACCAACCAGCCACCAACAACAATATTTCAAAACCACAACGGAGGAGCACAGAGTAGAGGAAACAATCCAATAGCAACGAACGCTCTGCCCC